>JAGDQP010042211.1:0-16618 GCA_022664845.1 Lepisma saccharinum | reverse complement strand
TTTCACAGACGTACATCATCACAGGTAAGACACATTGATTATAAACTTTACGCTTCAGGCACATTGGTATTTGGTAGTTTACTTTTGAAAATAAAGTGTAGTTTTCCAAACGAACTCCACGCCATTTTACATATTCTGTTTATTTCATCAGTCAACATACCATTCGATGTTTTAAGCTGGCCTAGGTAAACATACTCATCAACTATGCCTAATGTCTCTCCACTAATCATTATTTCCCTCTTTGCTGCATGTTGATTGTATATTACTTTTGTTTTACTTAAATTCATTTTAAGGCCTTTTTGGAACACTCTCTCCAGGACCGCAGAAAACAGTTTTGGAGAAATTGAATCTCCTTGCCATACCCCTTTTCCGACTTTACATTTTTCAGTTTCTTGATGTAGACTAATGACAGATGTAGGAGTCGAATAAATGTTTCGCAGTAGCTTGATGCATGCATGTTCGATGCCTTGATGTTCAAGTGATTTAAATACTGCTGACAAGGAGACTGAATCGAAAGGTTTATCAAAATCTACGAATCCCAAACATAGTGGAAGTTCATATTAATTTCCCAGTATTAGTGCAGAGAAGATAGACAGGAAAATAAAGAAAAGACTTCCAGACTCCTGCACCACAGTTCCTGCAGTTAACACTGTCATATGTGATCCTCATACGTCAACCGTTAAGCCCATTTACCCAGCTTCTTCGAGTATTGCTATAAATGCAGCAACAGACTGGCTTGAATTTGTGTACACAGCAATTACAAGTGAAACCGAATCCTCTGATAAGACGATATCATGGACAACCTACCACTCCAAAAAGGATGTGAACCATAGTATGCCAAAATCCCAACACGCATTATTACCTTCACTAGAGGAAGCCGATCATTCTCCAGCGATGGTTCGACATACTATGGATATTGTTTCATCAGTAGTTACACATCTTAATCCTCACCAGACGCCAGTTATTACAGGTGATCATCCAGTGTATGCCCTGATGAAACAAGTGCAATGGAAATATCCAGAGAAGTATGGAGAGAACAAAATTTTGGTAATGATGGGGGACTTCATATTGAAATTACTATCATGAGTACGATTGGGACTTGGTTAGAAGGATCGGAATGGGATCAGATATTAGTCAAGGCTGATGTCACTACATCAAGGAGGGCCTTATCTCTCCTGAAAGCCTCTCATGTTAAAATAACTCGATATGCCAATTAAGTATCAGCAGCTTCTCTGTATATTCTTCAGCGGGAAGCCTGTAGTCGTTACTGTGAAGCCTCTAGTGATTAAGATATTACATTTAAAGAATGGCGTAATAAGATAATAAATTAATCGTTGGTTCGTGTTTTGGAATACAACACTAGAATTTGATCTCTTGCTGCTTCAGTTTGTGAAGAGTGTACGGCTGGCAAATTTCAGTCTATTCCTTGACACTCTTCTCCAGGTTTGTCCGTGGTTCTTTGCCTGTGACCATGTTCACTATGCCAGGTGGATTCCAGTATTCATACAGAATCTTCTTGAATTGCCAACTAGACATCCCCAAGTGTACTCCGAGTTTCAGAGAGGTCATTTCTGCAGTAGAAAAAGTGAGAGGGCTTTTTCACATATCGCAGATGATCATCTACATGAGCAAAATAATAAAATCGTGAAGACCGATGGTGGTGCTGTAGATATGTTGGATAAAACTTCTTCCCTTCCGAAATGTATGGTGGCTGGCCCAGCAAATTATTTCTGACTATGAACAGGAGGCAGGTTTAGTTGATAAGACGGGTGTGGATACAGAACACAGAGAACACACACACGTGTTGGATTTGCGGTACCGAAAACACTTGGCAGATGTACTAGAGCAATTTCATGAACAAGGAAACCAGTTTGAAGAAGATAGTCTTATGACAGCTATTACCAAAGTAATTATGTCAACTGAAGCAGAGGTGTCTGTTCGTGAGGCAGCAGCAGTGGGTAAACAGCAGTATGATACATATGTAAGGGAAAGACTTGCCGAACTCAACAAATCCATACAGGATGTCATAAAGCGAAACAATCTCCAGTTCTTCAAGTTGAAACGAAGCCGTATCTTTGCCAAACAAAAAGAAAAAAATATATTTTCTGCTCCATGACTCGAACATTCTTTGTAAGCTCTATGTTGCCTGTCAGCAGCGTGATGGTGACATCGACGCCTTCTTCGCACACGAGAATCATGCGTATCCGCCATCCATATCTGAGTTTGGACGATTAAGAAAACCAGCAAGTCAGATATCATGGAATGCATAAAGAAGAAAGCATCTCCAACCGACACCCTCACTGATGACTTACCCAAGGCAACTGCAGTAATGCTTGATGAAGCAGTCGTAGTACACATGCTGCCACCACGGTCATCAAAAACATTTGCTGATTATGCTTATGGCGTATTTGTCTCCTATGTTCAGCAACGATTAAGACATGTGTCAAGGCTAGATATTGTATTTGATAGGTATTTCACAGACAGCCTGCTCGTGAGATACGTGGTTCGGGTCAAAAAATTTTAGTGCGCCCAACGACTTGCCTGCCAAAACAATTCAACAGCTTCTTATCAGTAGATGAAAACAAAGAATAGTTATTTCATTTACTGACTGACTGTGTAGTGCAGACAGAACCTCATGAAAAATCCATTATATGTACATACGATGATGTGGTAAAAACTTCTTCAAATATTCTACATACAAGCAGAATATCGCCAACCTCCCATGAGGAAACAGACACAAGACTTTTACTTCACATGAAAGACGCTGCTGCTGGCCATACCCACATTATGATAGTGACGGTAGATTCTGACGTGGTAATGTTAGCAGTGTTAGCATATGACTCCATACCAAATTTGGAAGAATTGTGGATTGAGTTTGGAGTTGGAAAGAAAAAGAACTACATTCCAGTCCATGCTATAGTCCACTGCATGTCATCAGATATCCGTAAAGGTTTCCATGCAGGGTTTTTACAGGGTGTGATACTGTTTCTGCATTTGCAGGCATTGGTAAAACGACAGCATGGAAAACATGGGAGCAATTTCCGGAAGTAACTGATGCATTCCACAGGCTATCAGAAGATAACAGTTCCAATCAAGATCATGATTTTCAGCTGATTCAGCGGTTCACGGTTCTAATGTATGATAAAACTAGCACCTGTGACAAAGTTAACGATTTGCGACGACTGTTGTTTACGAAGACAACAAGGTCTGTAGAGCATATTCCACCAACTGAAGCAGCTCTGATTCAGCACACAAAAAGAGCAGCTTTACAGGGAAATATATGGAGACAGTGGAATGTCTGCAACCCTAAATTAAAAGATCCTGTCCAGTGTGGCTAGTTGAAGGCTATTACTGGTTATCAACCCCTATGGTCTACTATTCCTGAGGCATCACGCTCCTGTCAAGAACCCATATCGTCCGGCTGTAAGAAACAGTGTTCATCAAATTGCAAGTGTGTAAAGCATTCTCCCCCTTGTACAGCTGCATGCGATGCTCAGTGTTCTGGGAATAACTGATGCTATTTTTCCCCATTGTATAAAGTATGGTAATGGATATTACACGGAAACAAAGCGATCTGCAGACTTTTGTCCCTGACTAGTGTACTTGCTAAAAACAAAGTGATAACACTTCTATTATTTTTTTTAATATTTACATGTAAATAAATAAGAAAACTGTTAGCGTAATGTAAGAAAACTAATTTCACATACACATATTCTTCCACGTTTATCTTACATTAAAGTACTCACTGTTTAGCATAAGCATACTGAAATCAAGATATGAAATTTTGCTCTGAAAATATTGTTTTGTTAAAGGATTTTGAAAATATTGTTTTGGTCTCAATATCTGTTTCCTTTTATTTTCTGTTTATATTTTTCTTGTCCTTCTGGAAGTTTTTTTGAAGTGTTTGTAATTCAAGATTTCTGAGATATTCTGATTTGTGAGTCCGTTGTGTGTTGAAATGCAAAAATGTGAACTAAAATGGATGCAAAAAATGAAAATATTCAAATTTCTCCATGAAGATATTATTTTACGAATACGACCGTGGTATAATGATTTGTAGTGCTTGTGATTCCGGTTCCAACGGTGCATGGATCAAGTCCGTAGGATCAATGGTTTCTGAGTTATGCCAATTTGAAGTTTCAGATGGTCGGCCATGTTTGTGACGTCACTGCGGCCATACGACGTCACTAGCAGCTTGTGTCCCGGTGTTTTTCAGACTTCCTACAAGTGTACTTTTATCCTGAAAAAATTCCCGCTTGTAGCCAATCATGAAATATTTTCACATTATTTGGTTCATATCTACTGCACTATATTGTAGAACGTACAAGTGAGTGTTGGAAAATAAAACAACACTAAAAAATAATAACAACTATGTTCACAACATACAACAATACTACCGTCCTATTGGCAGTACATTTGTGTGCTACCAGCAGAACACATATGAACATCGTTGTACTACGAGCAGGAAACATCATCGTCCTACCGGCAGGACAAATGCTTGGACGTTCTATCACTAAAGATGCTGACTATGGAGATCGTACTCTTCTTGACTTACCTGAAAAGTTTGGCGTAGTCAAAACGGTAGTTATGCCTAATAAAAAAGCAATTTAAATGAGAACATCCATCATCGGCGGAAGCTTTTTTAAAAAATCTTTTCTTGTATTTGTATTACTCAGCCGTAAATACTGCATCACTTAATATGTTCGATTTTCAAGTAGTTGTAAATGGTATGACCAGAATAGATATTATTTGCAGAAGTGCAGTATTTTTTGATTATCTGTACCAATCTATTCGGAAGGCTGTAATTTATATAATCCCAATTAAGAAATTATTTATTCAATTTGAGAAACTATTGACCACTTTTTGGCTCTAATACCTATGTAAATTAGAATTGATGTAATATACAGAAAACTCATAAACTGAACCAGAAAAATACAGAGTGTTTAAAAAAGAATCACCCGATTTGAAAACGTTATATCTTCGTAACCATAAACCTCAAATGAATGAAACAAAAAATACATGCAATGGCAGGTCTAGAGTTTTGTATGACTTCCGCTAGACAGAGGCATCATGTTAGTTGGGCAGTGGGGCAATTGCTCCCGCCTTTGGATGTTAGATATTCTACTTTTTTGTTTGTTTAGACTTGAATTTAGAAAAGGTTGCCAAGTCAGAATCTAAATGTCCAATGCAGGAGTGCATAATTACGTTAATACTACAGCCTAAACAATAAAACGTAAAAATCTTAAATCCAGAGACGGAGAGCAATTAACTCTGCCCCACTCATATGAAACTCTGGACGACGCCCTTTCACGTGTTTTTTGTTCCATTCATTTAGGGTCCATGGTTGCGAATATATGATATAACGTTATCAAATAGAGTGATTCCTTTTGAAACACCCTGTATTATATATTTCTTTTCTTAGTTTTGAGAAATATATCAGGTGTAGAGTAAATATTAAACAAGAAGCTTTATGTGAACATTTACTTACATAAAAAAAATAGTAATCAGACGAAAGACAGCAAAGTTATGTGCATTTTTACCTTTTTCGCCTCCATCTTGGAAAATAGCGTCCTACATGAAATGTTAGCGTGTCTCCCGATCTCATATTATTTTCCATGTTCTAAGGCACGTGTATGCGAAGCGGCTCCTTCTTATCAAGATTTTCAATTTTCTTACGGAAATTCATGCGAGCCAACTCAACTATAACCTACGGTGAAACATTCCTGGTTGTGATGGGACTTCAGAACACTGAGACGACAGCGATAGTGGAACGAAACAAAATTCAAATAATAATTAAAAAAAAAAGAGAGTTTGACCAGATTCCTTCCATAACTGCTTGTTCAAACAAACTTCAATTAGGTTAGTTTTAACAGTTATAATAACTAAACCACTTACGTTGTTCCAACCAACAAATTTGTTTCGTGTTTGTTTATTAAGTTAACACAACTTCAAGTTTGTACAAGCTCAAAGGAAGTGACTGACAACGTTGTTGCAAGCTGGCATGCTATCTGAGTTTCCAGTATATAATATAATGAGTATACTGCTATTAGTCATCAGTTAAGTTTTTACTCGAGTTTATAAATATGTGTAAAAAGCCATCAGGAGTGAAGAATGGGTAGAAGGCGAGGCAAACAAACGAAGAGGCTGTTCATACGATCATCAAGATTAGTGAATTATTGCTGCAGTCATAGAACGTAGAAGACTGTCATAAAGGATCAAATAAAGATGTTTGTAAATTATTTGATGTGAAGTAGTCACAAGTAACATGTTTTCCAATAGTCCTACCAATCTTGCTTTCATTTTCAGTGTATCAAATTTTTTATCCACTTCAAATGAAAGAAGGTTCTAAATTCAGTTGTCAATCATAGCTTCAGTGCATGGTTAGATTTTGATAATATTTAAAAATATATAATCGATTTAAAAAAACACACACACAGTAAAATGTAAACAAAATAATATTTTTCAATTAATCCAATTTCAAATCTTTGAATTCGGCGCCAAATTCAATATTCCTAAAAAAATAAGCTACTATCTACAATTTACTATAGCCTTGTAGTTAACTACCCGTAGCTTGAGTGCTTCAAGGATAGTCTTTTGTTCGTTTTAACTAGTAAATTGGTGCCCACTACAGACTTACTGGTGGAAAGATTAAATACGTACACTAAAACTTTTTCGTAAAGTGAAGGTGTGACTATTATGCAATTACCACGAATATGAGAGTGAAAGTATAGCATTGTTAGTGTATTTTATAAATTTTAGATTGTTGCATTACAAAACATGTTTATTAAATTAACACAAGTTAGAACTGCGATTCTACTTACATTCGCGAAGTCTTGGTCCCTTTATAGCACAAACATTTATTTTTATAAAATGGATCGGCATCACTGACAAATTGACAATTCACACACAACAAGGCATCCATGGAACATCCACACCATGGCTACGGGCCTGATTAGGAGGGGGCTGCAACCCAGAGTCCGCATTGCTTCAGGGGCTCCGCCAAAGGTAAATCAGTAACGTATGTAAAATACTAAGCACAGGGGATAAGTAACAAGGCTCCTAACCTAGCCCCGGTCCCCCAAAAGGCTTAATCCAGCATTGCCTGAGCCTCTCAATTGCAGTCCCTCAGGCATGTCACGACTGACCCCCTTTCCGAATTCAATGGTCCTCCGTTCCGTTCCGTTATGCTCTGTCCCGTTCACTTCCGTTATGCACAGTTATCCGAATTAAATAAGTGTTTAATATTTTAACCACAGATGTCACCCAAGTCTGGAAACAGCTGAAAACCCACCGCGCGTAATGTGAGTGAGTACTGGGCAAGGCGAAGTCAAGGTAGTTTGATGCGAAGTGAATAAGGCAAAAAGCAACATGGATGAAGATAGATGTAGGCGTAGAATTCCCATACTTGTAGGTATTCGGCATATATTAAATAACAACAGACGAAGATTGATAGCTATTCGAAGGATGATCACAATTCTTCAGGTTATTCTGGAAGTTTTTGCAAGATAAGTCCGTCTCATGAACGAGGAATCACTGAATAATGTTATACCAGGATCTATGAAAAACCACTTAAGTCTTGGGCCTTGACAGCGTTCCGCATTTGAAGTTCTAAACACACTTAAAATAATTACAATAGTTCTTAATCTTAGTATTCTTAAATAAACTACTCATATGTTACTCTCCCATCTATTAATATCTACATGAAAGCCCACTGGGGAAATCCAACCAACAATATTTTCACATTGCGAAGTTAAAATTATTCAATGATCATGAAGATATATCACTCAAAACATGGTGCAATATAGATAACATAATGTGAAATCCCATCTTAAACTATTCAAATACTTCGGCACGGTCGTTCATTTTAAACTTGCAACACGTGATCAATTCTACATATTTGTCCCAACTCCCAAGTGAAGAAGGAATTTTGGTATGCAATATCCCGCTTTTTTTCTTTTCTACATGGCAGCAGCCCGCAACCGAACGGAGGGTCAAGTGAACATCTGGTCCTCCGTTCACTTCAATGCGTCGTCGAAGGGGGAATTCGGATAACCATCGACGGTGCATCCGACGGAGCAAGGCTACGGAACGGAGCATAAAGTGCAAATTCGGAAAGGGGGTGAGCCATACATGGGTATCTGGCCCATAAACATAAGTTAAAAAAAACTGAATGTTATTGTCCCGAAAAACTTTTCCCATGACTGCCCCAGTAGCACATAAACGTGGATTAAACGTTAGTACCGAAACGTTATGTTAACGTTGTAAATGTACAGAAATATCCGCCTATTCAACGGTTTATTCGCCCTTGAATAATGGTTGAGATGAAGCGATTAATAAATGGGTTTAATTGACCAAAACAGAGCTTGAATGCTATATATTGGTATATTTAGTTTCATTTTATCCGTTGCTTTTATCACGATATACGGTGTTAATTTTTCAACAGTAAATAATACAAGGGGCTGCTGTGGGGTTCGAACACAGAAACGCTCTTCACTTCTCGTTGGTAGCTCGACGCTTGACCACTTATCCAGGAATCCACCTGGAGAGGCCACTACTCCTTTACTGTATCGTTGAAATTAAATGTTCGTTGAAATATAGTGTAAAATTAAACCTTTTTGAACATGCAAATGAAAACATGAAAAATATAGCCATTTTCATTGTATTTGCTTATAATTATAATGCTTAAAATTATATTATGGATACAAGTGTGAAACGAAACCTGGGACATAGTATGAATGATAGTTGAAAGTACGTCACATTAACGTCGTATCAACGAAATTCTAACTTCGTAGAAATATAGTTTAAAATTCAATCTGTTTTTAACGTGCACATGAGAACACCAAAATTAGTTTGTGTCATTCAATTAGTTTTTAATTATATTTTTTTGACATAACATTAGCAAGAAAAGCATTAAACAAAATCTATTACACCATAGTTGAAAATAACGTATTAAATACATGTTGTATTAACGTCTTATCAATACAATGATATCTTCGTTGAAATATAATTTTAAAATAAACGTATTTTTTTTTCAACCGATAACGGTTAATCAGCGAAATGAACCTCAAATCAACGTTGAAAACACGTATGTGTGCTACTGGGGTTGGGGACGAGGACATTTACAGTATTTTTCCGTTGTGTTGAATAATATTTATGCCAATTCGGTACTGCTACCGTGCTATGTACAGCGTAATGAAAGCATGGAAAATAGGTTGGCAACACTGACAATTTGGGTGCCTCGGGACAATGACACACAATTTGTCTAGTTTTTTGCAATTTTGGTGCAGATAGATGTAACTGAATGGATCGGTAATTTGAAAAATTGAATTTATAAACAGTTTATTGGCAGCACTTATTCACTACATCAATGAAAACTGTTGTTGAAAACACTGACAACAGAGTGCGTGGTGACGTGGACAACCACGGTATTTTTCTATTTAATCGAATAATGTTTACGCTAAATTCGGTACAAAAATGTCTGACGGAATTAAAACATTTTGAGCAATTGATTTTAAAAATAGCTCTGGCAACACTGAACCCCTACACTACCAATCAACCCGATTCCGGCGGCTATGAGCTAGTCCATACTTCTCCAACAGCACATCAAACACTTCTTGATCACCACCTTTTGTGTTTCCTGAGATTTAATGAGTGGATACGGATAGATGAATGGGCTGACTGGGATTATAAGGTCCATTTTTCTGTATCTTTGCTATCAAGGGACCTAAAACTACGTTGAAAGAAAACAGAATACATTATCGTTAATTAACTTTTGACTCTCGAAAGGGGCGCCAAAATCAAAGTTGCTCCTCCCTAGCAAAAGCTTATGTTGCGATCCTGTGGCTAGCGGAATGCTAGGGTGATATACGGATAAATCACTGGTCTTCTCTTCTTGTTTATTTGATTTAATTTGTATTTTTTATGGCTTTTAGGCCTCTCAGGCCATCTTCTTGTTTATTGGTAACTGTAGAACTCTCGATCATTTTCGGCCTGAGCCTTAAATGCCTAAAGGCCATAAATAAAAGTTCAGTTCTTGATTTTTTTTAATACCAATTAGTTTCTTGTACCAGATTGAGTGTTTAATTATTATGTGGTGTTTTTCCATTGGTGTTGTTTTTTTTCGTTTAATCTTGATGCTTCCCGAAGATGGTGTTTGATCGGAGTTGAGAAATTACTATTTGTATCTCCTTTTTTCTTTGCTTCTGTTCTTTTCTTTCTTTGTTATTTTCCTTATTTCCCTTTTTATTATTTGAAGTTTCTTGACAGAGGTATTTTATTACTAAGTACGTTTTGTTCTAATATTGCTGCTTACTCTTTCACCAATACAAGTATTCTTTCTACGCGCTGCGCATGTACGCGTTCCCCTCGCCAGGAAAAATTTGCGATCAGTCTATACTATGTCCCCATCTAACGAGCAACTTTGCAACAACTTCCAGCAACTAGAGCCATCAAACCGCTAAAAACGAACCTTCTGCTTTTCCTGACGTCATATCGCGGCATGTCGTACTCGTACAGTGATGGCGGACGGATGCTGCGTAAAGGCAGTACGAAGTCTCCCAAAAAATCGCGAAAATCTGAAGAACGAACACCAAAACCAGACCCTGAAAATGTGCACAAGAGGAATTTGTATTTCGTCTCTTTTCCGGTGATATTTGTGTTTAACATTATACGCGCTTTAATTTATCAATTATTTGTGATTTTCAAATACTTGTATCAATCAACTTCTCGTGTTGTGGTACGGTCAAAAACAAAAGCACCAAATGTTGAAATTGTAATACCTGATAGTGAAAGTGAAGTTCAAGAATATCCACAAGATATGTCACAACTTCAACCAAAACATCCGACGGGACCGGGTCCAGGAGACCCTCTTTTAGCAAAACAAAAATACCACCATCGAAGAGCATTTGAATACATTTCAAAAGCCTTGAAGATAGACGAGGAAAATGAAGGTAGGTTTATCGAAACTATTACATTGATAGAGTGTGTTACTAATTTTCTATTTCCCTACATTAATTAACGACTAAATACTATGTTATGCGGACCGTTACAGAACATAACGCTTCAAAGGCACTTAATTTCCATTTAAATGCATTGAACTTTCTTGACACGGACGATACAACCGCAACCGAAGAATAAACATTTGCATTATATATTTAAATGTAGCGTCCTTATTAATACTTATTCTTTGTTGAATCTAGAGGAGAAAATGAAGCATAATTATGTAGTTAAAAGTAATACGTGTCTTAACACGCTCCTAACAGCACGTGAGGAAAATGCGTGGTTGTTCAGGGGGCTGCCTTTTCCGGTCAGCTGGAGCATGTTGAAAACAAATTTTGAAACAGAGAATACAAGCAAAAAACAGCGTGACGAGTAGGCATAAAGAAATTAATTGCGTCGGTTCATACTCTGCAATACCGTACGAAGACCGTTTTTTTTTTTTTTGTAATGTCTCATGTCTTGTAAATTGATTAATTAGTTTTGTTGGCCCAATGAAAAATTAGGTACAAGGCTAAATTTTTGTTCACAGGATATAGTTTTTTTGTAATATATGTTTTTGTAAAAGTGTTTATTTGCCCCGATATAAACTTCCAGACGTGTTATTGACCGCGTTTGTAGGTATTAATATAGGTGACACACTCAGTTTCTTACAGGACTATGTTAGGTAAAATGAGTTTACATGGGAAATTAACATAATTGGCTTACTCCCTACGTTAAAAAAAAACAAAAAAAACCCTTCGTTAATACCAAACTACGCCCTGCGAACACTGAATTGGATTCGTCATTGTTGCTCTAGGCGCATAGGACAACTGCTGTCAACCTACAACCTGATTATATACTCACAATGTTTTGATAAAATTTACTTTATTTACTCCAAACTTGAGCCAGCTCATGTTTAGCTTCTGCCTTCTTTTACAAGTTAAACTAAGGTGGGTTAAGTTAGAAAGGTCAGGCTGGGTTTATATATATATATATTCGTGTTAGAAATTTTACACAGCCCATGGCGGAAGCTTATTATAGTCCCATGTATATCTACGTCTTTCAACATTATTACACTGCTTCATAACTCTGAGACTTTTTCTAATTTGCCTTTCAACACACCTTCTGAACATTATTTTTCTCCTTTAAATTTTAATTTTTTTGGAGTATATAGATTATATCTTACACATTATTCCCTGTATAGATTTTATAAATGTTGGAATATACAAATGGCAACTCAAGCTGTATCTGAAACTTATTAATAAATAAATAAATAAATAAATATGCCACACCAAACGTAGTGCATTAGCCTTAATGTAATTAGAACACCAGTGGAAGAGATAATTTACAGGTGTTCGAAAAGCAAATTTTTTCGGTGTGTCCAGGTGCAGGTGTAAATAAATATTATTCTCTATGTGAAGAAAAAGTGTGTTTACACATTGCGGATAAAATTCCATACCGGGGGTCAATATAAATTTATAAGATTTTTAAACACTTTTTTTAATTATTGTCTTTGCAAATTTTCTTGGTTACGTTAGGTTGGGTTAGGCAGGCCCTCTGATATGGAACTAGAACCCACTTTGCTAACGGCTTAATTGGAGTAAACTAATTTACTAATGAACGTAAGCCGTCACCATGTTGGGCACGATAAAGTGTATAAAATGCTGTTTGACTACCCCCTTTTCAGTAAAGAAAACATTTGTCTGCGCGCAGGGAGACCAACGCAGAGAAGCGCCACTTTTAATTAATTTACGATCATATAATATGAGCTAATCTGCAGTCACAATTTAAAAATATCTACTGCGAATAGTTTAAGGTTAATGTATAGCAACGATCTCCAACAAAAGATGGCAGCACTATCTCCTTATATGTCTAATGTATTTGTATCGTTGCACGAAATTTCAATGCTCCTGCTACAAATTCAAGCCTAGAGAGTTCTAACTTTCAGGGAAGAGAGTTCATAACCAATTCAAGAGTTCAATCAATGCCGATTTTTTAATTTATTTTTTCTTCATTGTTAAGAGCTTCATTATTACATGTTTTGATATTCACTACAACAATCAAGCGATTTCAAGAATGAAGGAAAACGAAAATAAAATATCGGCATTGATCGAACTCTTGAATTGGTTATGAACTTTCTTCCCTGAAAGTTAGAACCGTCTAAGCTTGAATTTGTAGGAGCAACATTGAAATTTCGTGCGACGATAAAAATACATTAGACATATTGAGATAGTGCTGCCATCTTTGTTGGAGATCGTTTCTTTACATTAACTTTAATATATTTTCACTGTTGCGGATTAGTGATATGCAAGCGCTCCGTGGCGAGTTTACCAAGAAAGAGAAAAAAGGCGCAAACTTTTTAGAATAGTAATATTAAGAAAAGCGTATAAGTAGTTTTTTATATTAGCTACGGTACTTCTAGTCTTGTCATTTGCATTATTTTGGATGACTGCAATGTAAAATCAAGGGTGTAGGGGTGCGTAAGTGCAAGGTCACATTGTTCATGTGCGTACATTTATCCTTGCATCCACAGCACCCTTTGATTTTGCATCATATTCTTCACTGCACGCATCAAAAATAATGCTAATCTGAACATTTGAATTACATTCAACGCCATATAACAGAAGTGGTTAATAGTAAAAAAAAAGTAATTAGAGATCGATTTTAAAAATATCACGCTTTTTAAGCAAAGAAAAATGGACTAAAAATAGAAGATAATACATTTATGAATTTGAAAATAAAAGCGTGGGTGTTCTTAGATATGATTTTATAAGGTAAGCAAGAGCACCCACGCTTTTATTTTCCGATCCATTTGTATATATATTTAGTCCATTTTTCTTTGCTTAAATGCGTGCTTTTTTTTTTTTTTTTTTAAGGTGAGTGTAAATTTTACAGAAAATTTCTCGTAAAATTGTAGTAGATTACAAAATTTTGGATGGGGTCCGGACCTCTATGATCTAACGCCTGCGTACATCACTGCATGCTGTCGATAAATTTTGCCAACTTCCATCAATATATTTAAGCAGAAAGATACATTTTGGTTTCTTTTTGATTGTTTAGGTTTAACGTCCTTGTGTAACAGCAAGGTTATGAAGGACAAGACCTACTGCTTACAGTGACATCCGAAGCACTACTCGCTTTGTACTTGAGAGAAATTCTGGGGCCCCATCGACAATCGTACCCGGGACCCATTGATTACAAGGCGAAAATGATATAAAATTAACGCAGATGGTTTCATATGTGGAATCGTCACCATGAAGTTCACGCTATTTGTGGCATTTTTTTTTTATTTTTGTTTAAACCATTTTAAAAAAAACAACACATGATTTAAACAGTGGTTTAAATCAGCCAACCCTACTTGCTTGCTATTTGGTTTTTGTTGCGGGTGCAATATATTTTCCTGGTTGCATCTCTTTCTCTCTCTCAATACTTGTTCTTCCAACAAGGTGTTCAGTAGGGTTCTTCAGTACGTATTCAATCTCCTAGCCAGTTCATTTTGTTGTGTTTCTTCGGTGAATAAAATTAATTCCAAAAGTTACACTAGTTTTCCTTGATATTTGAAGAAAAGGACTAATTTTAAGACTTAAGAGGTTCTTGCGACACAGTGAATCAGCCCCGGTGGGATAAAGCTTAGAAGGATAGTGATCGTAATAAATTCAAGAACCAAAACTTGTCCCCGTTGTCTAGTGGTTACGGTTGAGAATTTCGGATATTGTTGGAATTAGTTTGAATATTGCTGCCCGTCATGCTGACTGAGCATTTCATGTTCCCTCCAATTTTAGGAGGAGGGTCGGTATGGTACCTAGACAAAGATCCTGACTGCTATCTTTCCTCTTCTCGAAAGAGTTCTTGCTTGCCGAGGAATGTTATCGTTAAGATATGTAACGGGCCCAGGCCATAGGTACATGTTCAACACAGGCATAACAATTAAAAGAAAGATAACGGAAATGTCAACTGCTTTCCTCGTAATGAGCTACGGTCTTGTAGAAAACCATTATTGATTCCACCCGACAATAATATCTGTAAACAATACAGCACAAATTAAGATATATATATATATATATATATATATGTAAATCACAGCCATATTCAATCCACTAGTGGATGAGGCCTCTCCCCGAAGGGAGGAGTTGGTCTACTGCTCCCACGCTGACCAGACGGGTTGGGAGAGGATATATATATTATAATAATAATAAATCACAGCCATATTCAATCCACTAGTGGATGTATATATAAAAATTTATGGCCTTTAGGCATCAGTGGCTCCAGCCGGGATAGGATAGGAGAAAGGATGCGGGAAGGAATTGATCAGGGCCCAAATTGAAGGTACAATCTGGACATACGCCTTAGGAAAACCATGGAAAAGCCTCAGTCAGGATGGTCTGGCACTGACTAGTACAATTCCGCTGTTCATCAATATAAGATTAGTTTTAAGAAAAAACTATCCCTAAACGTTTAGCATTTACTTAATTCACAAAACCAGTTTAATCGTTTTATTTAGGGCCAGCAATATGCTGCATCCAACGGCTAAGAGAATTCATCGCACGGTTTCTTGTACAGGCCCGCGGTTGATTCTTCTGTCTCCGTCCGATAGCTGACCCGATGCTAATCCGTGACTTCGCCTTCGGGCAAGATTAGTTATGCGTTTGTTTTTCTTTGTGGCATGTTTACCGGTATTTGTCGTAGAGTGTAGGAGAAAAAGGTAAGGGTTCTCGTTCACATCAAATTTGGATTGCTGTAATTCTGTGAGTTGACATTGATACAGAATCACGTGGCCCCGTGGAGTTTGTAAAAAGGGGAGAAGACTGAGAGCTCAGTTGAAACAAATAAAATACTGTCTCTATTTGTAAAAAAATAACATATTAAAATGTACATGTTTTCTCTTAGTAAACATACATCTTTCGTCCCCTGTACTTTTCATAACCGGGTTGAAAGGGGATTAAAGTTATATATATATATAAACGACCGCCCCGCTGGTCTAGTGGTTAACGTTGCTGACTACGGATTGAAGGGTCCCGGGTTCGATTCCCGGCGCTTCCAATAATTTTTTCCAAGGCGTGTGTGTGTGCAACGGTGCCCACCAGCATCGTGATGCAATTGGGGAGCTGCTATGAATAGAAGATTGTGGCGATCAAAGTGAGAGCCAACCCGTCTGGTCAGCGTGGGAGCAGTGAACCGATCTCCCTCTGGGGAGAGGTCTCATCCAGTGGTGGATCGAATATGGCTGTGATTTATAATTGTTTATATATATATATGGACATTGAATCAAAGATTGAGAGTCACACAAAGAGCAATGGAGAGGTGCATGCTAGGAATAACCAGGAGGGACAGGAAGAGAAATGAATGGATTCGCGCACAAAGGTAGAGAATGTAATCAAGACTGCGAAGAAGATGAAGTGGAGATGGGCCGGTCACATAGCTAGACGAACAGATGGTAGGTGGACGACAAATGTACTACAGTGGATTCCTAGAGAAAAGAAACGACCGAGACGACGTCCAATTGTAAGATGGCTAGATGAAATCAAGCGTTTTTCAGGAGCTACATGGATGAGGATATCAGCAGACCGAGATATGTGGAAAGAAAAGGGGGAGGCCTTCATCCAGCAGTGGATAGAAAACGGCTGAATATGATGATGATGAT
>JAGDQP010042210.1:0-16620 GCA_022664845.1 Lepisma saccharinum | reverse complement strand
AATGTTTAAGTGAATCGGTTTCTGGTGAGGGCTAAGTTCACAACCGTGGTTTATATCTGCCTTAAGTTTAGTTTATAAACAACATTTTGATATACACAAGGAAGTACCCAAAAGAAACGGAATTTCGTAATACAATTTTGTGTATTTATTTTTGGATGTTACAACTTGAATCGCTTTCAAAGTACTGCCTATTTGATGAAAAGCACAGGGCTAAACAAATTTTCCATTTTCGACGCAATCGTAAATTTCTTGTCAAGTGATACCTTTTAATGGCTCCCTCGAATTTTTCTTCCCCTCTTCCATATCTGCAAAAAGTTTTCTCTACATTGTGTTTTTTTTTCGTTCGGGAAAAAAACAAAATCACTCGGAGCAAGTTTGAGTGAATATGGCGGGTGTAAAAGCTTTATCATGTTGTTTTCCGTTAAAAATTGTTTCAGAATCAAGGTTTTGTCTCCTGCTGAGGCACGAGTTTTGCTGCAACTCTTTTCATTTGCAATTTCTTGCTCAAAGCCCGTTGGCAGGAACTCCAGGGCGTAACCAAATAAGTCAACAAGTTTAGCAGTTGTTCTGCGACGGTCTTCCATAATCAGTCCACGAATTCCGGCGATGTTTTCGTCCATTCGGGAGGTCGAGAGTCGCCCTGAGCGAGGTTGATTTTCAAGTGATCTCGAAGCGGGAAAAACACTCGTAAAGTTTTGTATTTACCAGGACATATTTCTTGTAAGCCGTTTCAAGCGTTGCAGCTGTTTCCTCAAACAAAAACCAGAATTTTAAAACCTCACACGTTGTTTCCCCTTTTCAGTCATCACAAAACTTGCCGAACAAGCGACAGGCGTTTAACAAAAATACTTATCACGTAGCACCACTACTTCGCTCAATAAAGCTGGTCGGTGGACTGATGCAGAAGGGTCCCTGCAAGAGGCATCTAGCGGCGGAAGCACGTACTACAACGGATTCGGCCACCAGAGAACGAGTCCTGTTTCTTTTGTTCCCTCCTCGTATATATAAGGAGATTGATTGTACCCATATACGTGTATTCAACGGGCGATCATTTACGAACATCAAAAGAGTAAAGTTTTGGGACATTGTTTTTAATGGTAGTAAATTCCTTATGTTGATCAAAATTTGATTTGTTTTGTTACAATTTGATAAACTTGTGGAAAGATTACCTTACTATCTTAAATAATTTAACAGTACCTCGCTAATGTAAATTACTTTTTGCAGCTTTCACTTTGCACAGGTTACAAATACCACTGCAAATAACATTTTATTTATAATATATTTTAAAATAACTTCGTCTATTCTTTCCTTTATTGATGGTTTTACCAATCTCCATTAAGAACTTATCGAATCGTTAGTTTAAAACCTGTGAAAGCTACTTTACAATCCCTTAATTCTCACCGGAATTTGGTGCAACTCATTTTTAATATCTTAAACCGTCATCTGTTGGATCGTAATAACATTAACGCCTGAATGTTAAGCTACACACTAAATTCGGAAGAGCCGAATAATGGAGTGATGGATCACTCTATTAGAGGTGATTTCCATCGGAGAAAAAATAGGAATGCACGCTTGAAGAATAATGTGATCTATGGAAGTAGATGTGAAAAACTACGCACTAAAATGCTGAAAACGCAAAAAGATGCAAAAGGAAACATCCATATGGCCAACATTTCAACACACCGCCTTCACCTGGGGATCTTTATCATCCCGTCAGGTACTTGAGAACAACGCTCAATTTGTACATCTTCCTTCTGACGTCTTCTTGCATATTGTAGTCATTGAGTAAAAGTATCAGGTCCTCTGTTGTCATTTTAAAGATAAACTCTATTAATTTCATTGTAGAGTTTTGTCTTTCGATAATCTTCCCGGTAATAATGGCGCATAGCAAGCTTGACTAGTGCACATGATGGATTGCTAACTACTCTGAAAGGAATAGAAATCTTTCTTTTAAAAGTTTAAATTTTTAAGAATAAATTACATCCTTTGTATAGCATCGAAATTCCATCTCAAAACATAATGCTTTTTATCCAAAGCAAGAGTATTTTTGCTGAAAACTCGATTTCGATTAAATTCATTAATGTCTTTATGATAATACTTTCTCATCTAGAAAAGGGTGAACATTTACACCCTTCTTATTTAGTGTGTGTGTTATAATAAATAAGTGTATATATTTTGTTAATGTCAACACCATATTACGCAAAATAATTACCTGAGTTGAAGTAAATGTTATCTGCTGTAAAGTAAAATTTCAATATACTTCTGTTTTGATTTTATTCAATACAAATATTAATTTTTGATGTGATCATTTTCATTGTTTTCGTATATGTATTTTTAGTATGTAAAAACATTCAAACCTTAGTACCCATCAAGTAATAATTATTTTGTTTTTCTGTTAGTGAATTGTGGTTAATATACTGATATATTTCTTTGATAACCATGTACACGAATCAAGTATTTTTGTTTTTTAGATAATATTCTACTAAAAGTGCACGTATTCCGAAAGTTGTTTGATCAGTATTATGTAAAAAATGATATCCAGAATTGCAAGCAGTTTGTTATATTTCACTAGAATCACTCATCAAAACCAGAATTTTTGGTGAAAACCTCTGAACGAAGTATTTTGATATAAAGACAAAGTAAATATAATGGAAATAATTTTGTACCACCTATATTTACTTATTAGTGGTAAGTCATTTCGACATCTTCGTCAATTAAATATCAATTAATACATTTCTTTTGGTATTTAAATTAACTTAGATTTTTATTGTTCAGCGCAAGTAAGTTGAAATCTTATAACATAAGTACTCTTTGGATATAATAATAGCTATATTGCTGTAAATCTTGAAGTGTGGTATAGTAATTTGTGTTACTAACGATAATTTTTACATGTGCCATTTTAGTCATTTTTTTAAATTTTTAGTTTACCATTTGCATATCTATAAAGATTATAAATATTTTCGCCCCTCAAATGATTGGCTTCTTCAGTGGTTACTTCAAGTTGTATTTTTTTTTCAGCTCAGTATTATCGATCGAGTCGAATCTCTAATCATGGGGAAATGTTCTGGAGTTGGATCTACAGACTTTCTTAGGAAAACTCGAACAAGAACGTACAGATTGTACAACGTACAACAACACCAAAATCGCAGTGGAAAGAAACGTCATCACCGTCCAAACACTTGTTGCAGGTGGAGTGTTGTCGAGTTTATTTCGCGACGGACAGTCAAACAGGACAGGAAGGCTCCCGATAAGGACTGCACACGACTTGAAATAATGTTTTTTTATCCTTGACATTGAGGTGTAGAAATTTTGAAATGTATCCCATATTGCATAACAACAACCTTTGCTTTCCGTTTATCTCAATAATAATCACACCAACAGATGACAGTTGTTTATCTCGTAGCGTTTTTTCTGTTGGTATTTGATGACATTATACAAGCTCTTGTGTAAATTACATTATTCCAGGTGTCATAAGGTAATTGAGTTTTCTTGATTCGTGATCACATTAAACTCTTCTGCCTGCAGGAATAGATACCCAATTCATAACTTCTTGCAACAATATTTGTGTTATGCAGTTTACTTTCAACATAACGAAGGAAGCATTTAGCTACACATCTTAGGCGCAATTTCTGTCCATGCTGAGTTGAAATAGAATTGGTTTCATCATTTTTCATACCAACTGCCTCAAGGACTTCAAATAACTATTGTAAGACAGCTACTTTAAGAGACAATGACTCAATTGATGTTCACCAAACTTTTTAAAAGAAAGTGGCGCCATAGCTACTGTATTTACGAACCAACTGTCCAAAGTTTCTCATATAGTTCTTGTATACAAATCAATTTAAAATAGAAGACTTCATATACAACGTGTGTACTATATTTTTTAAAAAGGAACTTAATTGGCTTCGTTAAAACACAGAGGTGCAACGTATACATGCTATTCATTTAATTACCATGGAAGTATAAGAAACGAACAAAATTTAATTCTTGCTTTCTAATTGTTTTTAAAATATCATTTGGTGCATTCGTCTGAGCTGCTCAGCAAATTGTTCGTCGAATGTCCTCGATTACGAATGGCTCACTTTGAATTTCTTGTTATTCGAAAGATTTCGGAGCCTAAAGGACTCTCTAAGCGCTCAATGTTAAGAGCGCGCGCGCTGCGTCTAATAAATTACATATACCGAAAGGTATCGAAGTAGGGTGATTCCATATCAAATCAACGGTTCTTTGCCTCCTAGTTCTGTGAAGGAACAGATTACTTTTATAGACAGTGACGGTCACAGGGATTCATATTTTACCATCGTTTTTATTAATCTGTTCCCTCCCAAGAACTGGAAGGCAAAGAACCGCCCCTCTGAACCCAACCCTGGGTTCGCTACTGCCTCTCAATAATTGTGGGTACAAAATCGGTACTTTATATCCACTATTCAAAGGTACAGTATTTGCAATGTATAGGCATAAGTAAGTAACTAAATGTTAGTACATTTTCTTCTGTTTTCTTGCTGTGCAAAAACTAAATTACAGTAGACTCGTTCTTAACCGAGCCGCGGTTAGAGTCAATGCGGGATAGTGAAAATGTCACATTCTGAAGTTATAAAAGCTATAGCGGCAACTCGCACGTACATTGAGCAGCAAGAGGAGTCCATAGCTCATGATCTCTTGTCGCTTCAGCTTTGGAGCAACCTCACCACAAAGATGAGATGCAAGACGTATACGCAGAAACTATAAAAATTTTGTAACAAAAATTATTTACAAAATCAGTTGTTTATCTCAATACTATAATTATATATGTAGAGCGGACCAAAAGTTGCCTTACAGTTGTTTCACCATTGGTTTCACGTTTTTGATCTAAGTTTCGAAAACAATAATTCAAAACCAGTATTTCATATTATTTATCTAGGTTTTAGATACGTTATTAACAGGCTTCCTTGATCCAATCCCAACTTTTTTAACGTTTCTTTTTTTCAAAATATTTCAAAAACTAAGAATATTATAAAAAATGTAAACGCATAGCGAACTAGAACTTACAAATTACTATGAAATACAATGAACAGCGATCTCGAAATCTTGTAGATTGATGAGTACTGAAACTGCAATTAAATAATGTCATACTCTTTGAAAACGGATCACTCATTAATGGACAAGATCTCGAGATCGCTTTCCATTTTATTTCGTAGTAATTTCTAAGTTCGCGTGCGCTATGTGTATACATTTTTGATAGTGCTGTTAGTTTTTCAATATTTATAAATACGTTAAAAAGTGGGGGCGGTCCCGAGGAGGGCTCCTAAGCTATTTCCCTAAATGTCAGTCACTGATTTTTATTATATTTTTATTATTACACGCTTTATATTAACTTGTTTTGTAATCATCTCTGGTACAAATCTTGTAATTGATTTCCCATCATCCGATTTCTTTGAAATTTTGTAAACTTGCTTGCTTTTGATGATAATACAATATTGAATCATTATATATACGATAGAATAATCCAGTTAACTGTAATTAATAAAATAATTGGAAATTATCCTTAAATGCACGCAACGCCGCATCTATTGTGTAAAGTTAGGGTTGTCTATCTCACAGGGAGTTAATATTAATTTATTAAACATAAAAAGTAATTAAAAAAGGATTTATAAAAAAAAACGCTTTTTAATATGGACTAAAAAGTAAAAAAATAAAAATTGAATTAACCTTATGAATTAGTAAATAAAAGCGTGGGTGCTCTTGCTCACCTTATCATAAAATCATAATATCTATGAGCACCCACTCTTTTATTTTCGATTCATAAGATTTATTCAATTTATATATTTTTTTTCTTTTTAGTCCATCTTAAAAAAGCGTGGTTTTTAAATTCTTAAGCAATGACAAAGGAGTTAAATCAGGAGCGAAGAAAGTGGATACTAAGCTGTATTAGAAGTGTGAAAATGCACACATCACGGCAAGAACTTATAATCCTCACGCCAAGTAATTTATCACATAAGAAATACATTTGAAATCATAGGTTCGGTGGATAGTTTACCAATATCTGGTCGTCCTAAGACTTTGAAGAAAATTATATAAAGGTTACTCTAACATTTGTGAACGTTCCAAAGAAGTCGACACGACGTATTTCTATCGAACTATCCATATCAAAAACGCCCTTGCGACGTGTAATGCGTAAGCTTAAATCAAAACACGACTGGTACATGGTATTTTTCAGGAGTAGTCCGATCGCCGATTGCAGGCTCTGCAAACTGATGTGTGACCAAATCGGTTTGGAGCCAGACCTTCTGGATAAGATCAACTGGTCAGACGGGGCTTGCTTCTAATTGTAAGATCACGTGAACATGCATAACTGCATAGACTGGGCTGATGATAATCCTCTGTTACCATCATTTCTCAATTGAACCAGCCTGGCATCACAGTTGTGGGGTGCATTGTCCAGCGAAATTGTTGTCGGACCAGTATTTTTATGGAACTGTGAATATGGAGTATTACCTGGAAATGCTTCACGAGAGGTAGTGCCACAACTCAGAACCAGAGCTAACTTCACCGAACTGTTCTTTCAGCAAGATGGAGCACATCCAAACTTTTCCACATCGTTGGTTCGGAAGAAGGGATCCCATCAAATGGTCACTACGTTCACCTAACCTAACACAAACTGATTTCTTTATTGGGGTGTCGTAAAGAACAAGGTTTACGAGAGAAATCCCCACACATTGGCTGAATTAAAAGAGCATTTAATGAAACTGATGCAGATAATGTTTTATGTCGTACTATGTGTTAAAATGTATGTGAAATGTTAAATAAATGTGCATAAACAGTATTGAACAAATATGATTGTAACAAATACATATAAATTTTCCGTACAGTGTATACCCACTAAGTGTATGGCTTATTTAGGCCCACACTGTGTTGTTTTGCATTGTATGTATTTAATAATCATTGACTTCAGAATAATGTAGCTACTTATCGTCAAGTTTCGTAACCCATTAATCCCGTACGCTCGTATTATACGGGCTTTTTCGTTTCCTAGTATTCTCAGTCTCAACTAATTCGAACAATCGCGAGCCTACTGTAATTCTGTACATACCATAAATTTTAGTTTTTTTTTGTCAAGAATTGTTAGAAGTGTGTAAAACATGTGTGCTGGTTCCTTCATGTGTGCTGGTTCCTTCATGTGTCTATAACTTAAATTTGGAACTCTTTTACACATTTAATTTTTCAGGTTTATTTAAAAAAATATTTCTTGTATAAATTTTCTCTAAACTATATCCAGATAAACATAAGAATACTTAGTTTCGTATTAAACTTCCTCAATAAATAGTAAGACAGGTGGCAAGTTTATCGCGTTGTTTGTAGCTCAGTTATTTAAAATCAATCGACTATCACTGTAGCGAGCAGTACTTTCTCGCTACAAAATGTATTGTATTTACTCAGTTTCTTCTCTCATCTTGGCCTAAAAATTGTAATGAGCAACTATTATAAAGGACTTGTAACATTGCTCGATGGTGAAGCAACTGCTGAAGTCAGGCAATTTTTTAAAATCCGACTTCAGAACGACAGTGGTTATGACCGTAGAAGGAATCATGGAACATGGTTCTTTCGACTTTGAAATTTGTCGGTTAAATCCATAAGGTAGTGACATGTGGTTAAGATCCCAGAAACAAGGAATGTTCTTCAATAACTTGGTTTAAGATTAATTTTGGAGATTCAATATGTAGTCAATTTAAATCAGAAGTTTGAGAAGATAGTGGAGACTTTAGCTAAAGCTGGTGAACACCGTAAACTCGAGGTCCCTGATTGAAGGAGGTTGAATATATAATGGTTTAAAAATGAGTTAAATTAACCTCACCACTTGACAAGAATCAACTCAACTAAAAACTAATTAATCACATTAAGACGAGGTAATTAATAACAATATTCTTTACCAGATTGTGGAATAAAGTTGTGCGAGGAGAAAACGTGGTCTGGAATGGTCCAGACGTTATAACAGCCACGCGTTAAATAAATTAATCATGAGCTTGGTTCTATTTAAAACGTGTAGTTAAATAAAATTTCAATGACTAATAACTGTAACTTGTTTAGGCTGTGGTTCAGTTAGTGACCTAATACCTGTGAGGTCACTCGACATAGTTCGTCTAGGCGTTGACGATAGGAACACTCGTGGTGTGCATGAATGTGAATTTGTGTTAGGAGTGTTGTCCTGAATGATATTCGAAGTTTTTTTTTTTGTTTGTTTGGAATGAAGGTTTGAAGTCAGGTTAGGTTAAGTTGGTACTTGTACTTTGCTGAATATGGTGCGCTTGTAAATTGAGTGATTTATATTTGTTATAGCTATTGAAAGGGCAAAGTTTTTGAAGTGGTTTGTATTTTGCGTCGCTGTGTGCAATTTGTTGCTCAGCAACCCGGAAGTCAGGTTAGTTCTGACAGGGAATTTGCGAGTTTGTTCTGCGTTTGGAATTGTTTGGTACAGTCCTACAATTAATCTCAGGACATTGTGTAGTTCGTCTTTGTTCTTAGTTGATTTAGATCCTAGGTCAGAGAATTGAGAATGTAGGTTGGTTGAGTCTTTATAAAGGCGGGTTAGGTTCACTGCGGAAGTTGAGGATCCAGAGAGTCATAAAATTGGATTGGGTTGTGAGTACGTAGTGTATTCGTTTGGCTTGAAAGTATTTTGAGTAATTTTGTTTGAACCTGAGGTTGAACGGTTGAGTTTGTGGAGCGAGCGTTAGCGGGTTGTCCCGATAGTGGAGCAGTCACGCATGTTTGTACCAGTTATGGACACCTTAGGGTGTCTGGAGTTTCCACAGCGTGTCTTTATTTTTTTTAACGAATTTTCGAATTCTCTGCTACGAATGCATGCTAAGGTTACATCACCGAGACAACATGAATTTTAATCACGTTCGTGCCAAATTATTATTTAAGTTTTTCGAAGGTTACAAAGATGCTTACTGATATATTCTTACTTAAGGAAATTTTTTCCATTCCTTGCAACATTTATTCATAGCCGTGATTAAAAGCAAAATACTTGCTAAAATGTAAAAGAATTGTACGTTTCTTACACAAAGGAATAACAACATAAAACCACCCTACATACAAATAACACTGGCCGAGAAAATATAGGATCACAAAACCTTTTTGAGAAAAATAGAAAAAAAGTACGAATGTATTGTATTTTGGAGAGCGAAATTAAAAAATGCCCACCTATTGTTGCTATTACCCAGCATTTTGTTATAACTGGAATGGATATTTGTAACTACAAAGTGAGTCAAAAGTCACAGTACAGCTTTTTAGTTCAAAAATCGTCAAGGAAATGAAGCATCGCATCACACAAATGTCAAATTTTGGGAAAGGGTTTCATTTTGGAGTAAGTTGATCAATATAGTCGCCATAATGAATGCAGATAAATCCTTTTAAAATGACAAGTGGTTTGTGTTGCATATCAAATAACACGAAAATGTTCCCAGAAAGTTATTGAAGGTGTCAAATTTATTGTACGTCTTACAGTGTCATAGATATCTTTACTGAATTTTTTTTCCATTGATATCAAAATATACCCACAACACATGCATTTTTCTTACAAACCGATAAGGAACTGAAACATCGTAGTACACAAATCTGGAGTGGTGTGGATCGAGATGCATTTTCGCGTACAGTGTCAAAGTGGCTGCCATCTTGAAATCCGCCATATTGTATGGAAGTATTTTCTCGAATGGCAAGTGCATCGTGTAACACATCGACCAACACGAGAATATTTTTAGAAAGCCATTACATGTGTCACATTTTACCTTAGTGTTACAGTGTCGGTGTTAAGACGCTGCTGGATTAAGGAACACATGTATATGAACTACAAATTTTTAGCGAAGATGACTCCGACACCGTAACAGGTAGGTAAAATCTGACACCTGAAATGACTTTTTGGGAACATTCTCGTCTTGTTTGATATGCCACAAGATCCACTTGCTATTTTTAAAAAATGGACTGGGTCTAATGTGGTAGATTTCAAGATGGCGGCCACGTAGATCATGTACTCTATAATGCAGCCCTCTCCCACCATTCCATATTTGTGTATTACGACGCTTATGAATTCTTTGACATTTTATGAACTACAAGGTTGTACTGCGACTGTATACCGTTTATCTTCCTATTATACATGCATGCAATTGTTACAAAATGCTACGTGATGCGCTATTTTAAATATCAGTTTCGACTTCAGCATGGCGAAGTAGTCGACACCTATAATTAAGAAAAAAGTGTTGTTTTTATATTGATGACAAGTGTCATAGCTACTTTTTAGTGATTGATAGCACTCACTTAGAACTAGTATATATTTCTGTGCCAAATCTCTAATTCTTTACAGTTTCTCCTCCACACCGATAATTTCATCTCTGGTTTCGTCTCTCTTTCTCTATTCCTGAAGGAAACATTTCTGACACTGATGACCCGATGTCATCACGGAATATAAATTGCCGGTTATTTACCAGAAGATACAACGCAGAGTGCACTAGTCTAATGTCTTTTTCAAGTCACTAGATGCCATTTCTATTTACTTGTAAAGGAAAATGGAGATGCAATCCTTTCTGGAACATGGTATCTCTTTAAATAAAGATAAAAACACGTACAGTAAAATGCCTGTGTATGCTGAAGAAATATGTACTTTTGTAGACTCTAAATTATAACTCTGATCCTTGTTGACTTAATTTCCACAAACTATAAAAGTTTTACGAATTTATAATTATTGAAAATAATATGGTAACTAAAGTTAACCGATCGACCTTCTCTATATGTACACGTTTCTGGAGTAGTTTTCAACCACCGGCCCTTAAAACCTTTTTTACCAGTCTGCGGAAATTAATATATTCAATTATTTAACACTCATTTTGTGGATTTCAAGAATCCAAGATTGAAAATAAATGTTATATTTTCTTTACAAAGCAACTAGAATGAAAACCTAAGGTGCTGTCACACTTTGAACCTCAAATAAACCTCTAACTTAGGGAAATCTTTCCAATCCGTTAAATAATTTTTTGCCCTATCGTTCGTCGGTCAGTGAGTGTAGAAATGTTTTAACTAGTATATCCCGTCACCGAGAAAGACGTTCTTTGCGATTGAAAGTGAAAGAGATAACTCATAGTAGGCTGAAACTATGTAAACAAAGTTAAGAACTTTGGCCTTAGTGGTTTGGAAAATTGGTTTCTGAGCGGTCATTTTGGATAAAAAAAATAGGGACTTTTTAACATTTTTCTTATATTGTCGTTATCTATTCGTGACCTTCATACCAAATTTCATTTCTCTAGCTTGAATGGTGTGGAAAATGGCCTTTCGGCAATCATTTTGAATCCAAGATGCTGACTTTTTCAAAATATTATAATATTTTCCTAAACTCTTCACAACACACCTTTATGCCAAATTCCGTATCACTAGCACAAACGGTGTGGAAAATTAATTTTTCGGGTCCACCATTTTGGATTCAAGATGGCGTCTTTGGAGACATTTTGTAATATTTTCGTAACCTACTTGTGGTGATGTACCGTTATACCAAAGGTGTTTCTAGCTCCAGCAGTTTAGGCTATGCACTCTATACAGCAATAGTTTTGGTAGCCATTTTGTATCCAAGATAGCGACTTTTTCAAAATCTTGTAAACGTTTTCTAAACTAATCTTGCTAACACACATTTATGCCACTGTGTATTGAAATAAACTCTTCGTGAAAAAAATACAATTTACGGTTTTCTGTAGAAAGCAATAAACGTTAATGAAGATTCTGTAAAATGAGTAACATGATGTTATGATCTGTAGTATCAAATGTTTGGCCAGGTCAGTGTAGTGTACCTTCGTCTAAAGCTGATGCTACAGTAAATAATAAATAATTGCATCCAGATTTGTTTCTATTGATCTCTTAGTCAGAAAACCATGCTAAAATGGCGAAATTGTAATTCGAACATGGTTATTACACGTTTTATATATTTACTTTCTCTGTTATCATCTCTGGTACAAATCTTGTAATTGATTTTTAACTTACTTCCCATCATCCGATTTCTTAAACACATTTTGTAAACTTGCTTGCTTCGGATGACAATACAATATTGAATCATTAGATATACGATAAAATAATCCAGTTAACTGTAATTATAATAATAATAATTGGAAATTATCCTTAAGTACACGCAACGCTGCATCTATTGTGTGAAGTTTGGGTTGCCTATCCTGCAGATAGTTTAATATTAATCTATTATACATAAAAAAATAAAAAAGTATGGAAAACACGCTTTTTTAAGATAGACTAAAAAGTAAAAAATAATCAATTGAATAAATCCTATGAACCAGAAAATAAAAGCGTGGCTACTTTTGCTTACCTTATCATAAAATCATAATATCTAAGAGCACCCAGGCTTTTATTTTCCGATTCATAAGATTAATTCAATTTATTATTATTTTTTTAGTCCATCTTAGAAAAAGTGCTTTTCAAAATCCCTTTCTAATTATTTTTTATCCTATTGTAATAAGAGCTTTAAAATATTTCATTAATGGAAGATAGTACGGAGTTAGGCCTATAGTTGCTTACTTCATTTTTAGAATTCGATTTGGCAATTGGACAAACAACAGATTCCTTCCATTTACACGGAATGTTGTAGTTTCAATTGATAAGTTGTAAATACATTGCACAGGAGAAGTTTAAGAATTTTCCCGCAGCCTTTCACATTACAACATCATTTTCCTAATTATATATTGGGTCTGCACATTCTGGAATAATATTTCATTTCAGCTTGCAAAATGATCGGAACTTCATATCCCAAAACCTCTTAGAATTCGCTCTGCTTGTAGTATATTGCGCTTAATTTTTAATCACGTGAACTCTTTCAAAATGTTTCGTTGCTCCAGAAGGTTTTGAAGTAGGTTTCAAAATTGTTTTCAGTTGCTTGAAAAGGTATTGTTAACTTTTTCTTTTCTTTTATTTATTTTATGAATAAATTTTACTGGGTCTCCATGCCAAATCAGACAGAAAAAGGGGGAAATGTAACCCATAGTTTCAGATTTTGATAAAATTTGGCACATCCATTCTTGAAAGGAGTCTTCGAATAAATCCCAAGTTAGAGATTTTTAGGACACCTGTATCCAGAGTTACAGCGCTTCAGAGCTGACATGTTTTGTCATGAAATGTTGCCCCGACCGACATTTTACGGAAATACACCCATTTGAATTTTATTTTTTTAAATCATGCTTTATGAATTGTAAAGAACAAGATTTAGTCTTTCTTATGTAAAATTAATCAGAAAATCCAAATGTCACAACAAAATTGTCGTAGAGCCAATAGTTTGTGAGATATGGGTTTATGGTTGCGAAAAATGCAGTTTCTGGAATGATGTTCACCTTGCAACATAATACCGTGCATATCTCAAAAGGAACACCAGATACAGATATGAGACTTGCACCATTGGAAATAGAAAACAATTTCATATTGAACGATGTAATAAAAACAGTGGGTTCTTGGTGGAAAGTCCATCTGCAAAGCACATTTTGTTTTTATATCATTATTTGTATATAATTACGTTGACTTTGCAATATAATGCCCTGAATATCTCAAGAGGAACACCAGGTGCAGATATGGAACTTGCACCATTGGAAAGAGCAAACAATTTTCTATAGCATGGCATATTAAAAACAGTGGGTTCTTGGTGAGAAGTTAATGTACATAGCACTATTTTGTTTTTACATCAATATATATATATATATATATATATATATATATATATATATATATATAATAAATCGCAGCCATATTTAATCCACTACTGGATGAGGCCTCTCCCCGAGGAGAGCCGAAGCTCTCATTGTGATCGTCACTGTCTTTTATTCACTGCAACTCCCCAATTGTCCTCACGATGCTGGGTCAACACCGAAATGTTTGAGCCTCCACCGGGAATCGAACCGTGGACCGCTCGCACTATGTCAAGCACATTACCGACTAGGCTACACAGGAGCTCTTATATATATATGCCGATGATCTTGCAACATAAACCATGAATATCTCAGGAGTAACATCAGATGTAGATGTAGGACTTCTATCATTGGAAAGAGCAGAAAATGTCATGTAGAAGGATGTAATAAAAACAGTGGATTCTTGGGCGGAGGCGCATCTACAATGCACTATTTTTTATTTCTACATCATTATAAATAATTGTGAATATCTCAGGAGAAACACCAGATGGGGATTATGGAACTGATACCATTGGAAAGAGTGGGAAATGTCCATAGAGTGACGAAATAAAAGCAGTGGGTTCTCGGTGGAAAGCCTATCTCCAAAGCACTTTTCCGGTTTTACCTCATTATATATAATGGTGTGGACATTGCAACATGTCACCATGAATATTTCACATTGTAAAAAGCGGAAACACGAAATGGATGAATCTTAATCCGCTTTATGGAGAAATAAAAGTTGAAAATTAGCGTTTTGTTGTATTTACTCTTAAAAGTGGATATAGTGTAAGCCTTTTAGTGGAAAGATTGGTAAAATTAACTCCATTATAAAGTTTACATTTTCTTTGTAATAGTTTAACGTTAACTGAAAATGGGTTGAAACTGGCCAAAGTGACTTGTCCGTGAACGTTCAACTTATTTTACGCTTAAAACTCAGTAAGTTTCTAATCGAAGTGTAAGCTAAACTGGCAATTTTGAGGTTAAGTACTTTTGTGGATGAAGTTTAAGCCTTAGCTGGATATTCTATAATCCAGTAGCAGGAGTAACGTTACTTGCTTGTCAATGAACGCCCCGCCATATTGAGTGTTTATATTGCCTTTACACTGTGAACAGTAAACAGTTCACTGGGGGACCGAGAACGGCAACTATTGTATTGGCGGAAAGAAAAATTTAATTAGATATAAATCTTTACATTGTAGCAAACGTATCTCTCCTTTTTTCACGAAACATTCCTCGTAGTAAAATCATAAACGTGTTAATAATTAACCTCCTTCGCAGTAAAACCCTAGCTATAGATATCACTCGGAAAGCCAGAAACACCAACTGCCTTCGTAGCTAAGTGGCAAGAGCGTCTGATCAGTGTGCTTGTGGACCCTGGATCGAAACTCGACCCCTTCAATTTTTTTTAAATTTTTATTTTAAAGGAATATTCCCTTTTTTCTTTTCTACTTTACAAAATGCTCTGCTTGAATGAAATACGTTGGAACAGTCGTATATATGTATACATATATATATATGCACGCATTTTGAAATTTTACAGAAAGTAAAAGGTTCAACCGAAAACTGGCTGAATGTAGATTAATCCAAAAAGTGGAGGCAGCTCAGCTGCCTCCAGTTTTTGGATGAACGTTGTATCTCCTATTTTTACACTGCAGGAGGAGGAATACCAGATGCGGATATGGGACTTTCACCATTAGAAAGACCATAGAATTTGCTATATAATGACGTAATAAAACAGTGGAATATTAGTGTGAACTCTATCTGCAAAGCATTTTATTTTTGTTTTAACATAAGCGATATATAATTAAAACGTTGATGTTAGGCCGTTTGTAGATGGTAAACGGTTAATCGGACAAACATGAAAATAAGTGTTAATGTGGTTAACGACATGTGTAAGAGTAATATTGAATAAACAATTCCAATTAAAACATTTCAATGTATACTTGCACTTTATGAACACTTTATGAACATATCATACATTTTAGAAATTATGTACAACATGTTTGTGTCTGTACCAAACGTATTTCAGGCTACAAAATATACTCCAAATGTCGTCCATCTATGTCCAGAACATTTTGAAAGGATACTGGGGATGTTGTGGTTCAGTCGTTCGTGGAGTTCTTTTCTCAAGTTTCTGTCAAGTGGGAGTTTGTGGTGGACAAACTCTGTGTGCGTGTGTTTCATCGATCTTTCCTCCCAGTTTTTCAATTCAATTAACTCTCCCATCATCATCCATTTGGTCTGAGCCGAAGCTGCCTAAACATCCTATATAAAATTTAAGTTTAAATTCAAGCATAGAACAACATGCAGCACTACTTCACTAAGGATTTCCATTCGTGTATTAGATACCACAGTTGTTATGCTCATCTTTCGATCATAACTTGTTTCGATGTTCACTTGATAAAACTTGTTCTTCGAATAACCGCATAACTAGAATTTTTAGGTAGATTTCGAAGAAAAATTTACCTATTGAGATCGATACGATATGAAAGTATATATTTATATATATATGTATATATATATTTATATATTAACACGCTAGCGGCCATAATTTTGAAGATATTTGAACCAAATTTTTATATGTTGTTTCTAGGCTTAATAGCTCGGTTAAGTTCGTTAATGAGCAAAATCGGTTGCCATCTTGGATCCAAAATGGCCGCCGAACCCATTGTTGTATAGAATACACAGCCTAAACCGCTGGGGCTATTGAAATCAAATTTTGCATAAAGGTACAACATCACTTTTTGATTACGAAAATGTTACCTAATGAGTTCAAAGATGCCATCTTGGATCCAAAATGGCGGACGCAAGAAATCTATTTTCAATATCATTTGAGCTAGAGATACGAAATTTGACATAAAGGTGTATTGTCACGAGTAGTTCAAGAAAATATTACGAAATGTTGAAAAAGTCGCCATCTTGGATTCAAAATGGCCGCTGAACC
>JAGDQP010042209.1:3914-16620 GCA_022664845.1 Lepisma saccharinum | reverse complement strand
ATGAGTCCAACGCTCTAACCACTAGACTGTGGGGCCCCCTAAACTCTCGATTTATCCGCGAAATTGGGTGGGGGCGGCAACCGCGGATAATCCGCAAAATGACCGAAAAAGGACAAAAATCAACATGAAAATGCTTTTGAGCGATTTTTACATTCAATTATGAGTTTTATGACTTAATAACAGCAGTGTTCTTTACTTACAAGTTCGCTAGATTACTTTTTCACACACAAAAATCTGTTAACTGTTTTTTTTACGTTAAGGCACCTCCTCTTTATATGTGATTGAAGTTTTTTTTTTTTTAATAACATTTTGTCACAAAGTGATGCATCGTCTTGTTTCTCCAGATACTGAAAAGGGGAAGAAAGAACGCTGATTATCCAGAGTTTACTGTATATGCAAAAGAAGTTTATCAATTATTTGTAACGTTTAATTAAACTTGTCTTCTTCAGCTCTTCAGAAAATGGCCCGGAATCCAGAAAGCAACAGTACTGCGCTCTTTTACCTCATTTACCCTATGAATGGAAGTGACTTGGGTCTTGTTGTGAGGTTGGCATCATTTAGAACCCTGAATCGTCGCCACATGTTAATGTCTGAGACAGCTATAGAGATCACATCAGCCCCAAGGACAGCTATAGACGAGGCTTGGTTAAGTTGATTTAGCAATCAGAAGGTTCTGGGAACAATCCAGCGGCCGCCTCCCTGACAGGGTTTTCACAGTTTTCCGTCAGTTATACAAGCGAATTCCAGGATTGTACCTACTAACCATTCAACATCCTCTCCCCCTATTATAACATAAATGTTATGCGAGGGAACATGTGTGCTCAGAATATATTTGCTTCAACACTGATAGATGGAGAAGCGAGAATATAAGGTTCGCATTATTAACAATAGGTAGCCTTATATCAAGGGAATTTCAAATGTTTTGTTTTTCCTCTTTCAAACGATTTTTGTACAAAATTTAATTCTTGCTGATTGTTATCATATTACAAAGTTTTAAAATGTTTTATCGCTTCAGTCAGAACTTCCTGTTGCTCGAATGCTAATATTAAAAATAAAAAACTTTACTCTTTTTCGTGATTCTACATCAAAGCTGCACATATGAGGTAAACACGAAACCCTTTTTCAGTTCGCATGTCATTGCTTCAATTACGTGACTTAATAAATTCCACCCAAGTGCTTAACTATTAATAACACGGGAACGACTTCTAACCTAATTCAGTGCGAATAGCCGCGCCAGATTTTATGCTTAATTCATTGAGCGCAACTTTCATATTTTAGGAGAGCAACGGCGAGACGATAGAATAAGAGATGAGGAAGTTCTTGGTCCTGATGCTGATGAAACGCCCAGTCGATAACTTACCGCACACGGTCGATATTTCTCTTCCCTCTTGAACATTCTGAGACTAAACTCTGCAAACACGAGGCCAACGGCACGAATTACATGATTATTACCCATTAGTATCTCAGGAATGAACTAAAGCGAAGAAACAATAAAAAATAGCTTTCATTATTGTACTATTAAATATCAAAAGTTACCCCATCTTCACTTCCTACTAATATCGGATTTTCATTAATCGTTGCACAACATTTATTTGCACAGATATAATGCTTTACCCAATATGCCTGCTTAAAGGGCCAATACAGATTGCTTTTATTACGTTAACACAGACCTTTCACACACAAACAAACTACTCTTAAGGTTAGTGTAAAGTAACGATCTCTAAAGACAGATCGCAGCACTACCTGCATATGTCTAGAATGTATTTTTTTCGTGACACGAAATTGCAATGCTGCTCCTACATTCAAGCTTAGAGGGTTCAAACTTTCAGAAAAGACAGTTCATAACCATTTCAAGTGATCTATCAGTGCTGATTTCTTTTTAATTTTCCTCTTTGTTCATTATTGAAAGAGCATCAAATTTACAACAATAATCAAGCAATTTAAACAATGAACAAAAACGAAAATAGAAAAAAAAATAGGCACGGATAGAACTCTTGAAATGATTATATGAACTTTCCTCTTTAAACGTTTCAACTTTGAACTCTCTAGGCTTGAATTTGTAGAAGCAGCATTGCAATTTCGTGCACGACAAAAGAAAAATCCATTCCAGATATACAGAGGTAGTGCTGCCACCTAACGAGAGATTCCTGCTTTACACTAACTACCCTCAAATTAAGGCTCCATTATTCTGTGTGTTTTGCTCTGCAGATACCTAACTAACCTGGCTGCTCGCCAATAAACAATATATTTCGCGAACCTTTCTGAGGACATTATTAAAATTTAGTCACTAAGTATCTATATGAGCGAAACACCTAAAATTATTTGTAATTAAATATTTTTATTAAAAAATAGAATGCACTTTTAATCACAATCTACTTATATTTCAAGCATGATTTGGACACCTTCAGATTTCAGATGGAAGTAACCACATACCCAAACAAACTGAAAATTTTCAAGTACTTTGCCTCTTTCTCTTGAACGTTCTCAAGTAATTATAGAAGTTTATCATTCTATTTCCCAAGTAAAACAATATGTAAATTAATCCCAGCAAGAAAGAAGAGGATTCCCTTCTCATATCAGCAATGTTCCCATTCTCGTAATTTTAATGTGAATAAAACTTCACAGAAACTCAACTCAGACATCAACACACAGCAAAATTGTACAGAAACACGTGTAGAATATTAAGGAGGTTCTGCGTTAATACGTTCGCTCACTTAGATAGTTCCCAACTTGGCAAGTCACACTATCCTCCATTACACACTAATTGCATACCGTATATATATATAACACTGGCGTAACAGGCCTATAGGCCCTAAGCCTGCCCCAACGCCATCTGTCTATGTTTGGTGGAACCACGTCCACCTTAGTAACGGCTGTGTGGTCAGCACTGCGCGTGCCTAACCACGAACAGGCGTATCAGGGGCCGTCACGTCTTTATTCACGTGACTCCCCAATTTGCCTCACGACGCTGAGTGGACGCCGTAAAGTGGGACTTCAGTCTGGAATTGAACCCGTGACCACGCGGACATGAGTCAAACGCTCTAAGCATTAGAATGTGGAGCCCCACTAATTGCATATAGGCTACATAAACGTCCATAAATAGGACCTTGTTTTTAATAGAATTTCAAGTTCGTATGACTTCCCATTCTCACATCTACCCCCACTTCAACATCTAAATATCAATCATTCTTGAATAATTGGTGGCAGCCATCCAACACTCAATAAACACAAATACATTGTGTATCCTCAAGCTAAAGATGTTAGCAAAGTGAAAAGCATCTACACGCACCCAGCTTCAACTTCCATTGAATGGTGCAGCTACATATTCTTTGGCAAAAGTGTTCGACCTACATTGGGAACTATTACCATAATTTTATTTAACAAGGTGAAGAAGGAAGATCTTCTCGAGACAAAGGAATAAACGCAACTTTAGAAGCTGCTTGCCGTGGAACTATACACTACAATGTGCTTGAAATAGAGATGAGCGTGTATTCCAGTTTAATGCTTTGAATATAGTCACATTCGACCCTATCAAGCTCTAATCCTTTCATTTGTGAATTAGAGAGACTCACCGATTATTTGCACTCTACCTAAATTCCAATTTCTTGGGACTCACCTGCAAGAGAAAAATAAACAAAAACACATTAGATAATTCATTGAGCAACCATCTTACTCTCAACATTCGACACACAATACAGGACTACGAGAACACAGGCCTATATAAATTACCTGTTTAAAATGGGTGACTAGTATTTTACACAGCATTCATTTTCGCTGTCAAATGGGAAAAGTTACTAGATGGAAACTCACAAGCCGAACGATCAATTTCTACCTAAACTAGGTGGTAAACTGTACGGAACAAACTTGTTATTCAACAATGAAAACACTCCCATTATCAACTCCTGAGGCACATGTTAGTTAAAAAGGTTTGTGTGTGATATTATTGTTCAAAATACTTGTAATAGATTGTTCCTTTCAGTTATCCGTTACTCCGAATTTACGGGCATTCTGTGTATGCGTTTGCTACGGGAAATTTTTCTCGTGAGGCTACCAGCCAGACAACAAAAACAGAACTCTTTATCCACAGTTCCTATATATTTTACACAACTCAATTTTCTACCTTTTCCAAGTTTTCCCTGACCCAACTACAATTCCTTTATCTACAATGGCTGGATTTTCCGATTAAAACTGACAATGTAAATTTCAGGGTTTCAATTTCAAAACAAGTTTAGCAAATTCAATCGTTATTCAGATTGTCCTTCACGAAAATGGAATGTCATCCTAAAAGCAATCTGACAGTGCCATAGAGGACAATATTATTTACCTCACAGTGTAAATAATTTAAATTATTTACCCACTTTGTGTGTAAAATCACATTAGCCAACATTAACAAAAGAAAGAAAACAAGACATGCATGATTAGAGTAAAGGAAAGATGGATGAAATACAAAAAACGTGTGGGGGAGGAGGGAACAAAATCAGCAAGGAAGACGTACAGTTGATACCAGCTCTGGTACCCCTGGGTCACCACACCCGTAAGAAGTCGATGAGTCAACGAGGGCAAAAAATCATCATCAGATAGCTCTGGCCCCTAGTCTCAGAGCTTTTATTAAGAGTCCCTTGACTTATTACTCTATTTTTGCAAAACCCTTGACGTTTCCAAGGATTTCAAGTTTTCCTTGAGAGTAGGAGCCCTGTTATCAGAATTCAACGTATCAGTGAAGCCCTTTCGTTGATCAGCTAGTTCCTCAAGACACTGAAAACACACATTCTTTAAGGATCTACCAAGGCAGAATATCATGTTTGTTCTTTTAAAGCAAAAATCGTTATTCTGTTCATCTACAATTTGAACAAGACAGTTACAACTGTACTTTAATTTTAGACAGAACTTAATAATTTGTTTGTTGCGCTGAATATGATAAAGCAAATTGTAAATAAATCAACAGAAGAGTTTCTCGTGACTTGCGATAGTTTTCAGTATATTTCTCTTTCCAAGTAATTCAAAACCTTTAAAATATACGATTGCTGCAAGTAGTAATATGAGAAGCAAAATACGAACATATATCTAACAACCCATCCTGCTTATGTCGAGATATTCAGGCAAGCAAATTTAATGAAACTGTTCCTCAGCAGAAGCTTGTTCTCAAACTGATTTTAATGGGAAGACTTGAGAGGAACAGACAGACAAACTGTCAATATTCGGATTCTGCGTGTAACGAAAAATGAAAAAAAAAAAAAAAGTGGGGGAGATTCAGCATAAAAAGTAACAATGGGCGATATTTGGCATCAAATCAGTATAATTAATATTCATTAGCATGACTTCCCAAAGATCTGCTTGAATCCGATAAACTTGTTACTCTCAGTGCTTGCAATGCAGTCAGCAGAATAATTCCCGTGCTCGTCTATCAGATGTGAACCTGTTGCCGTAATAATCATTACATACTGTTGGCAGCATGTTATCAAGTGGATCACCATATTATCGTAATAGTGTAGTGTGTTATTACTGCATAGCATACCATTACCACCTTACATTAGTTATGACCCTCGCCTGTTATCGATCCATAACATATTGATACACGCAACTCATGGCTAACAAATTCAACCAACGTAGGCTACAAGTGAACACACACACAGGTATTGCTCACTTATACCTTTCTTTCCTACTGAACATATATAGCTTGTGTTTGTTTTAGGCTGTTTTCACATCATATCTCATCAACGAGTGGGAGTAAAAGGTTGTTAGGGAATGCATACGATGAACTCGAAAGGGGAAAGAATGACTTTTTAAATCAATTTGGAAATCCTATCATGTATAATCCTACAAAATGACAGGCTAACCACGAGGACAAATGACTCACAAAATGTAATGTTCCTTTATTTTCTTTTTCGAATATTAAATACAATAAAATGGGTATGTAAGAAAATGCATTGCAAGAACTAACATTTCTGAGACATTCCCTCTTTTCCGTTATACCCTTCAACTGTTAACTTGTTTGTGATCATGGACAGTTCTATGAGAAAGGCGAACAAAGATGAGAAGTTTTCTCCAATGACTCACTTATATTATTAGGCTCATATACGAGGCCACTCTAGTAGCGCTACGTAAAGGTTTGCTGATAGAAGCGCACCCTACGCACGTTTGAAGCTTCACTTTGAACGTAAATATTGTTTTAAGTTTTCCAGTGAACATGGGCGTAGAAGGTAATATACTTACGACGAATGCTGTTTACATGGAGAAAGAAAAAACGAAGAAATAGCTTTTCCTATTCAGTAAAATGGAGACTTGCGGCATGAGCATAGGTGGGCAAACGTTCGACCGTTAGGAGCGCTACCGTCGCACCACAAACGTGTTATTATAGTAGTGCACCTGTAGCTCTGTGTGAAACCTACAACTGAATTCCTGGTATTGCGACAAGCAGCGACACTTTTTGTGACTGCAACTCGCGTCGAAGCTAGCAACTGCATCCGTTTTGGGATCTGAACTCTCGTTCAGCGACGGTTGGTAACAATGCCTAAAACCAGTTGACCTCAGTGGCCGTATTGACAATTGCGCTGAGCAGACATCCAGCATGTTGCGGGCTCGAATCCCGCCCAGGCATTATGCATCTTTTCTTATGCTCTCCTCATATTTTCCATTACTCACGTCAATCCCAGTCCCCAGGAACGAGGAAGTCTACAGAGATTTCAAGTTCACGATATAATTAAGCCTTCCTTAGCAATTTTTGTGACAGAGACACAAAAGTGATTAACAGCGTCGAATAGTTACATGGCCAGCACAGAACCCTGATATAAATTCCCTGATGGGGTTTACAAGGAATTAATAGCAGCAAGCTTCTAAATTTATCCAGGACATAAATATTCGACACAAACTTCTGCAGTGGCAATGTAAAGAAAATCGAGAATAATTGGTGTGTATATCTATACAAAGATTCTGAGAAGGATTTGCATGATCATTTTCACAAATATCACGAAAGTACGGGGTTAAATTTCTTCAATAAAGGTCATTACTTAAAAATGGATAGAAAATCGAACAATTTCCAGTTTTTTTTAAAAAAAAATATATGTATAACTATCAATGTAACATGGATGCAAATACAGTGTTACAATAATTCACTTTCTATTAACAAATATATGCCGCATAACCTTTTTCTTTCTTTTTATATAGATTGTATTTCCCATAGAAAGTCGGGAGATTTGCAGCATTTCCAGATCTTCATTAGACGTAACGTGCTCAATTTCAACGCAAATTTAAAAATAAATGCATTGAATAGCTCACGACGATTGCCCGAATCCCCTAAATTTCCAATGCATTTAAATCATTGGCAGAGAGAACGTTTTATCTAAATGAGAGTAAATCGCCCCCGCTTGCGTGATGCTTTTATTACAATGGAACAGGAACCTGCAATTTTCTACCGTGAATAACTTTTCCTCACTGCAATTTTGTGGGTAGTTTGAAAATCACCAGCTTTGATACATCTTTCTCTTTTAAAATTATTGCTCCACATTCTTTTTTTTTTACCCCTTCCTCTTCCAGCTATTCTTTATTTCTCTTCCGTTGCTCTTTAATGCCCATTTCTTTTATTGTAATGCCTGAACTTGCGTTATCACGCTTCCGAAAATTATACACATTAGAACAAACATGGCTGAAAATAAATTGTAACCTCCCTCCTCCATAAAAAGAAAAATGCTGTTCTTTTTTTTTATTACTTTTAATCTACCTCTATTTAACCAGTAGGTAGAAAGTATTTAACCATTTAAACTTATGTAACATACTATAGCCAATGTTCAATACCGACAATAAGAAAAGTAGAAGGTAGCTATGATTTGAGGAAAATCAACACACAGATTGATATATAAAAATGTGAATAGTAACCGGAAGTACCAACTCCACTCTTCTTGCAAATAAGGCTATTCGATTTCGAATTTTTGTATTGACAATAGACATCACTGGTGATCTGAAGAGCGATTGATACAACCAATTGAACTTATTTATTTATGGCCTTTAGACGTCTCAGGTTCATACCTGACGGTGGGGGATAGGGTCTTATAGATAATCGGGAAGGACCTAGTTTGTACGTACCTTCCCGGCATTTGCCTGGTGTGACTAAGGAAAATCCTGGAAAACTTCAGTCAGTATGAGCAGCCGCTGGGATCAAAACCTTCCGACTGTTAAGCCAACGTTCTACTAACTGGGTATCGAAATATCGAATAATACAGATGTTTCCACCTAAACTAAACACCGTTCACAACCAAACAGCATTGGAAAACGAACCCAGTTCAATAAATATCGTACGATTTTGATATATCGATCGTCTCGATATCGTTATAGCAAAGTATCCAAACATCCTAGAGCCTCACTTGTAAAAATTATATTTGTTTTAAACGTCATTCCGCAACGACTTTCCGTAACTAAAGATAACATAGTAATCGACGCCATCCAATCGATAATTGCATAGAATCTTAGTCCTGACTCCTCACTGCCATGCAACCAATCATTTTAAATACTGACCGTTCCATATATGAATCAATGGATTTTATTAATGGCCTTTAGCCATTCTAAGGCTCAGACCGGGATAGGGGAGGGGAAGGATTCGGGAGTGTGTCGGACAGGGTCTATGTTGTAGTGTGTCATCCCGGGATTTGCTTGCTGGGATTGTGGAAAACCCTTGAAAAGCCTGTCAGGATGGTCGGCCGCTGGGGGAAATCTGTTTTGAGATATCAACTTGGTGCAAACAAATTATTGTTACCTGATGGAAAGTCGTTCCATTCGTGCTCCTTTTGATACACCTTTATTTCAGAGAATTTCTGGGAATTCCAGGCTTCCTTAGAAGAATCGCTTGAGCAATTTTGCAATATGCATCTTAGCGAGGCTTCTGGAATACTCTGGAATGTATCTTAGGATACAGCAGGTTTGAAGTCTGATAATACCACAAATATTTAACTTAAGTAGTTAGTGTTTCAATGCGATTCCTGCTTAGCCAAATGACTAACGCTCACGGTTTCGGTTCAAGTAGATCCAGGTTCGATTTCCGGTAGAGGCTCAAGAACTTCTGGTATTGGGGAGCTACAATCGTGAACATTTGAGAACTTCTCAAATAAAGAAGTGCCAAAAACACAGGGAAGTGGGAATGGCAGTCGTTACTCGTTACTGACCACGTAACTCAGTCAAACGAAATTAGTTTGGCAGGTGAAGGCTGAATTGGGCTGTAGAGTCAGTTTTGAAAAGCCTTTACAACAAGAACAATTGGGGATTATACGATAATAAAATAAAATAAAAAAGATTACTCAGTAATAATTCAAACTGAAAATTATAGCAATAGGAAATTCAAATGCTTTGATAATAAAAAGATAAAAATATTACTCTTTGTAATCACCTGACTTGATCTTAATTTTAGTCAGGAAAATAAAAAAAAATGACAACGCGAGAAACCATTAAGAAATAGCACCATTGCACAGAAATATCATGTAGATGATGACATTGACCCTCTGCTTCTGTGAATCTTGTGAAAATCTTTCCCGAGCGAGTAGCACGAGAAAGTTGTTTCGTCGTAAATAAATTTCCCGTACCATCTGACGTGCCTCATAAATTTATTAAATCTAAAACCTTGGGACTCGTATTTATGTAGTGTTCCCTCTAGTCGGTCGGTTGAACTACATGCCATGGTACATGGATTGTGTAAATGCAGTCTATCTTGCAGGAAAAGAAAATATCAAGGAAAAGAAAAAAAAATACTTTACGAAACTACTACTTCAGCACGAAAACGGGTGTAATCACAGAGACTACAAGACGCAAAAAGAAACGTCAATTTAACGCCCACTGCTTTCTATGTACTCAAATTTCACAATTCACAAGGACACAACACTGTTCTCAAAATCAATGCTCCAATATCAGATGTTTCAATGGGTGGTACACTCGGGGACAATATAAAATCAATTGCCTCATTTGAAAGTGCTGTAAGAGTGCTGAATTATTCACAGCTGATATTTGCTGTCAGCAAATACCTTTGAGCCTGTAGTTCTCAACCTAGGTGCCGCGATTAGGAAGAGACTAGTCATTAGCCTAGTTCTGGTTCGATAACTGAACACCTTAAACATCCGCTGAATACCTTACAAGGAGAACATCAATGAGATGATATCGAAACCTATGTTGAAATTTCGTTAGGAGAATGACGTCCGATAGAAAGGTAGTAAAGAAATTATGTCCTTTTCAATTGCAAGATTCCGAGATTGAAGCTGGAATATTAGTGCGTAGTGTACAAAAAATGTTTTCTTTTATAATCAACGGAAGTCACTTCTGCTTCACTTTCATAACGGAAAGAAACAGTGGAGTGTAGCATCACACACCGCAGCACTTAGCCTTATTTTACTTTAGACTTTAGGCACCTTTGTCTCAGGCTAATGGGATGAAGATGGGATAATTGGATGAATGAAGAAAGTGGGAGGAAACATAAGAACCCCAAGAAAACTCACGCACATGGTCTTTGTCCACCACAAAGCCCAGCTGACACGATCGGGGAGCGAACCGAGGGCCCCATGCACCGTGAGCCACCACGGCCTAACACTCCTCCCTGAAGGCAGACTTCCGACTAGTAGTCAGGAGGTTAGTACGTTCACTTTCCCTGCACATTCTTTATAGGTTCACGTCCCGTGAGGTCAATTAGTGAATGGTTCGGAGCCCAATTTATCTAAAGTTGTCGGTCACGTCGAACTACTCACCAGTTCGTTTACGTCTGCTCCTTAAATTCAATTAATCAATATTTACTAAAGGGATGTCCAACTGATGCTAGATGGTTGCTTCGCCACGCAGTAGTGTAACCTCGATCTCGGGACCTCAAATCTTTTCGTATACGACCTTTCTATAAGAAGTACAGTAGATTATCCTAGCGAAGTTTGAAGGTAGGTTTCGATATTACCTCATTGGCGGTTTTCTTGTTACGACTACTTTAATTTCTTTCACGCGTCAAATTTGAATTGGAAGCGTCACTGCATCCCTGAAGCACTCCAGGTTTCTATTACGTAAAATACACGACCTTCTGATCACGCCAGATACCTAATCACCTCGAAAGAAATATAATGTTCTGTTATGGAAAGAAGAGACAATTACTAGTAAAATATAGGTTTCCGGTTCAACAAATGGCTAGCACGCTCTATTTCTGAGCGCGAAGTCGACCTTTCAAATACGAAGGGGTTCGCTGAATGATGTTGTTCAGAGTCGTTCAACTAAAAGTTTACATTTCGTCCTTAGAATCTTGTTTAATAGAAAATGAAACAAAGTAAACTGAGCAGGTGTAGCTTAGGTGGTTGGGTGTTGGCTTCGCATTTGGAAGATCCTTGGCAGGAGTTCAGCATCCTGAAGATTTGAGAGTTTCTTCTACACTAGGCTAATGTCGGGTTTGGTACTTTTCAAGTAGACCCTCCCTGATTTTCCTCCACACCCTCTTCCCTTCCCTTTCTCGGCCTAAATTAAAGATACTATAGAATATACTCAGTCAGTCATTAGAATGAACTATTTTATACAACATTATGCACTTTGAGGATAAAAAAGAACGTGCTTTACTGAAACTCATAAATGGCATGAAAGAACATTTTTCTCTAAGCAAACGAAACTGGTCTGCTTAACTTTCTCAAAGGGAAGTTATCTACTGAAAAAAAATACACCGTGCCGATGATAATCGCGGAAAGCAATAGTTCTTCGGCTGTTATTCGTTTATGTAGATTATGCACGCTGTGCACAATGGCATGATATCAGATCACACGTTTAAAAATAAAATCAAAGCAGACAAGAAACGGTGGAACACATACAATAAGATTTTCTATGGAAAGCACGATAATAGGTCATTCCCAGAAAACGTACATTATGCATCTTTGAGGAAAGTGCAGTTTAGTAGCTTACATGACCGGAAATTCACGAATGCAAGTATCAAGACGGGCATCACAGCTTTCTAGCAATGAAATCTCTTTCTTTCTCATAATAAAAGCTGCTCCATTTATAATAAGATAATATCAAGAAGAATGTTACGTACCACTTCAATTCGATCACGAGCTGTTCTCTGTGTGAAAAGCAACAAAACTGCTCAAACAGGAGAATTAAAAATGAAAGTAAACATATAAAACATTTATACAGCACAGCCATACTTCATGAGATAGACGGTCTCCAAACGAATGGACCCATCCTATAACCATAATGTTTGTAGACATACGTAGGATTTCAGAAGTACGGTTACTCGATGCAGCCTCGCACGATAGTAAGTGCTCGACAATTAGAACACTAGATATCAGTGTTGGTGAGGACTCTGGACTTTCTTTTATCAACGATGTTGAGAAGACGTGGTCGACATTGTATCATTAGGCATAATCACCCAAAATGGACAGCGCAACAGATGCCGAAGGGCTTTAAACTCACATGGCCCGTGACAACTGTTGTAACAAGGTAAACTTGTTCATGGCATTTTTTTGGAGTGTGTATTCATGAAAATGCATACAACAAAATTTTAGTGTACAGGACCAGTTTGAGAGGCAGGCACCAGTGCACAAACTACAAGCGTCTTTACTCCGCCCATCCTAACGGAGGTTTTCCCTCAGTCATACCAGGCAAACGCCAGGAAAGTATCTACAAAACTAAGCTCTGGCCGACTACCTTCCATCCTCTCCGCCAACCTATCTCGTTTTGAGATGCCTAAAGGCCATACATCTCAAAATTGAACTCA
>JAGDQP010042208.1:0-16621 GCA_022664845.1 Lepisma saccharinum | reverse complement strand
ATGAAACAATGAATTATTTTATTGACAAATGTCGTCTGAAATCAAAAGCATAATTTTATGTTAAACAAAGAATGACAAAAATAAATAAATACAATGGTTAGAGCAAAAATAATAATAATAACTGTGAGATAGAGAAGAAAAGAAGATTGAAATAAACAAACTGGTGATTCATTTATTGTAATTAATTTATAATGCATACTGAAAGCTAATAATAAATAATTGAAGATAAACTGAGCTGTGTACATAATTATGTGCAAATTCTATATTGATAGTAAGTAAATGGTAAATCTTAATACAAATTTGACCTTCTAGCCGAGTAATTTTTCAGTACAACGAAAGAATCTGCAATAGGTCTATTAATCTTATTGATCAAGTTTATACAAATAATCTAAGTAAAAGGCCATTTACATAATAAAACATACGAATATAGAAATTCAACATTTTAATGGATACCGTCTTTCCTACAATACAAAGCAAAAAATCATTAAGTCTGAGCAGTAAAAATACATGACCCAAACATAACCATGTTTGTAAGGAAAGGCATTTTCATCACGTAAGGTAAAAAAGGTAAATACATGAAGAAATAAATAAGTGGATATATAAATAGTAATAATTTATAGTACGACTAGCGAGATCTCATGTAACTGATACCATGAGTATCTCCTTAACCTGGAGAAAACTCCAAAGCAAGCGGGACACTTCGAACAACAACTGATAATTATTATGGCACAAATAGACAAAAACAAAGCATCACAAAATTAAGATATCACAATATGATTACACCAAAATGTTCCTTTAAAAAATACATATTTATATCACAAAATAAATACATAAGGAATACATCAAAATTACTACAGATATTTGTGTGGCAAAACTACCTACCTTACTATACTACATACATAAGCAAACTTGAGGACCTATCGAGGATAAAAATAACAAATTGTAGCTAAATAAAAGGTATTACTGAAAACTTAAAACTACAATGACATTTTTGACTTCGTAAAACACACTTTACCCATAGCTAAAATCCCTTTAACGCCGAATTATGCAGCAATTGACCATATATAATCTAACACACAGATCACTAGATGGATCACTTGTCATAACCTGTCATTTATCAATTGAAGAGTGGAATGCCGAACGTTCTAAGTGCCATTGTTTGAACAAAGAAACAAAAAATTGCCCACAAGCATGTTCCCACTCGTATTCCAAGTGTTAAATCAATCCGGTAGAGGTGAAAATAATCACATTATGTTGCAAGAAATACGATATGTCATACCAAATATATTCCATTTTCTACTTCCCCTGTAAAGTTTTTAATTTGGCACTTACAACGTTTGGCATTCTCTTCCATTCAAATATATCTACAAATGCTTCAAAACAAGTTAGGCTATTTTATTATAATATCTGTATACTAACATACGCAACAACCATTTTGATTTACAGGTTAAGGTGTCCTGAATTCGCAAGAGCTTACTACAAGTTCCCAAGGGACCCACATCGATATTCCACTTGGTAGAAATAATCAGTAATCACTATTATTGACCATTACAATGGTATAATTCATTGAAAAAATAAAATAAAATAGATCCTATTACAAATAAAATTAACGCTTAATCAGTGACATTACTTGACTCACAATCTATTCACAACTACAACATAGTGGGAAATAAGTCATAGAAACTTCTAGAAACACATAGCTTTGGTCTTTTATTTGTTACATTCACGCAGGAATGTTGAAAAAGTCACAGAAGATAGTTACACAAGATTTGGAATTATTACTTTTTCCCGACAGAGCAAACCAAACTCCTGTTTCGTATACATTTTAAACCCTTGACCCCGCCCTTGAACGCTATCTGCTTGATTTAAGGCTTAGCAGCATAGGTGCTTAACTTCATCAGGACGAACCTCATCACTCTCACCGCGTAAAGCCAAAGTACAAACGTAATGCTGAGAGAGCGATGAGGGTGAGGTAAGAATAACAATGCGTAATGGCGTGGCCTATGTTTAACCGCAATTCACTTTCTCACAAACACTTAAGATATGCTTTGCAAAAAATCACACGTATAATTCAATCGCCTGTTTGAATTTAAATCTACAAAAGCATTCTCACAAAATCAATTAATTTTATTTATTAAACATTTTTTTTTCTTTTGCGTGATATACAACGTAGTAATCTCCTATGTCTTTTTATTTGATCCTTTCTTCAGGCTCGATTTTGGTTTTGAATCCTGCATTTAATTCTTACGCAAAGCGAGGAATCCCCAAATTCGCAAGTTTACTGTAATTTAAAATACTACCATATTAAGTAATCACCAATAACCTACAAGTTACAAAAGTTTGCTCAGTGAATATTACTAAGCAAAATCATTTCTAAATTCATACATTATTTCTAAATCAAACTAAATCTAGAATACTGTTCAATGTTATGTAACATTTCACTGTAGTGCAAATCAAATTATTGTATAAATAAGATCAACAAGTGAAACAAAATTGACGACAAAAATTATGCTTTATACAATACAAATCCTCTATACTACATTCTAATATCAAAAATCTGGGTAGAAACGAAATTCTGAACAGAAGTGTTAATTACACTCACCATACCTTACCCAGATCTCTACACAGTTTCCACCATTATTAAGCATTTATTAAAATAATCTACCATCATTTGCATTCACCTGTTAAGTATAGGGTCGAACCGCCTACACCGAGTTTGAACTACTCTTTCGAAGACGATATTCTGAAGAGTGTCTGAGCCCTTCACTACGATTATTTTTTATGTACTTTGCTACGAGTAGTAATAACGATGCATTTACACTGCGTTAAATCAAGTTTCCCAAAATGCACACCAGGTGGAAATACCAAACGCATCAATGGAAATCCTACTTCTCTTATGTTCTTTATATAGGTCTATTGTTTCACCAAGGACATATTTCATATTTCCATTTACACTTTATTATCTTTAAATGTTACACAAAAAACAATTCTTAAGGTCGTAAATATCTGTACCAGAGAGCTAGAAGCGCGTAAGTCTCACAAATCGTTGTTTTCCAGAAAGAAACTTTGGTAATCTTTGTAATTTGGCGCCATGTTTATAACAAAAATCGAGCAACCAATATTTGAAACCTTTTGAATGTTGTACAAAACTGCGTTTATCACGTTTTAGCCACAATTGGACTTACGAGCGTCTAGCTCTCAGGAACAGATATTATCCTCGTACATAGTTAAGTGTCATTAACCACTGGCGTAACAGGCCGATAGGCCCTGAGCCTGCCTCAACGCCACCTGTCCGCGTTTGGTGGAAATGCGTCCACCTCAGTGACGGCTGTGTGGTCAGCACTGCATAAACCTAACCACGATCAGGCGTTTTCTAGACCGAGTATGGCCGTCACGTCTTTATTCATCACGTGACTCCCCAATTTTCCTCACGACGCTGGGTGGACGCCAAAAAGTGGGACTCCAGCCGGGAATTGAACCCGGGATCACGCGGACATGAGTCCAACGCTATAACCCCTAGACTGTGGAGCCATATAGTTAAGTGTCATGCCGATGTAATTAGTGAACAAGTGTTGAAGTCTTCAGACTTAATTAGAAACAAATAGAAAGAGACCAATTATTATGCTCATGCTGTATTAATTAAATAGATGATATACTGCAAAGCGTGTATGGAAGTGGCTCTGTGGCCTGCTGGTTAACTATCAAAGCAAGAAGGAATGCGAATCTAACAAATTGAAGTACTCCTCATTACGGGAGACTCATCCAAAAAAAAAAAAAAAAATACAGAGAGGCTTCAAAACCCCTCCTAATCTTAAACAATTTTTATAAGAAAATCGATACATGACTATACGAACTTGTACGATTTGTTAATTCGTTCGAGGATTCAGGGTTGAAGTGACTCGTAAAACAATAGGGGGAAGGAACCCTGTTTACTTGTTCCTCCACTAAAAAAAACTTTGATATGTTGACTTTGAAAATGTAAGAACAAATTATATTTTTAGAATTTGCACTTTCTACCTACAAAATAAAACACAAGCACAACAACAAAGTCCTCACATACTTTTCTACCAAGGTGAGCAACCACTGATATGACATTTTGTTGCTTGTTTAAGCTTCGTTTCTTATGGACTAGAATGTGAACACCACACTTAAAAAAAACAACTATTTAAGGCAAACCAAAAGTTTATCATAAATACTGAAATATGACTAGCACAATTGGAACAAAATAATACTGATTTTTTTTCGAGTAAAAAAACGAACAACTACTATTACAGCAAAGAAATATTGGCATGGTAAGTATGAATTGCATTCAGTTTTCATGCTATATTTCATTATGCAGTAATCGTTTTGGTTTCTAGCTTATCACCGCAAAAAAGAATTTACTAGAAAACAATCACAAATGAAATATTATTACAAAATGCAATACAGTAATCACAAAGATGGCTACAATTCAAAACGTTCAACAATAAAAAGAACCTCCAGTTATGGTTGAACCGGAACAATGTTGCTTGGAGGCTAAGGATATCACTATTTTCCACTACATCGTAATAATTACTTTAATAGCTATCTAATTCAATTCGTAACAACTGCTCTGTACGCGTGGTCACGGGTTTAATTCCCGCCAGGATTTCTTGAATGAAGTGGTTCGGAGCTGACTTTACCAAAAACTCCCCTCCTTACAAGCTCACCAGCTCGTTTAGGATGTTAATAATAATTCAATCAATCATAACAACTGTTCCAAATTACTCTTAATTGTATCCTCACTTTGATTCTTACCTTACGTCCTGTCGATGCTTAAAAAAAAAAAAAAAACTAACTAACTACACGTACGTTTTCGCGACACCATAAGGAGGCATCTTCATGTGCTCAGGAAGGATCTGTGATGTAGGCGTTGTCAAAAAAGAAGCAACCGGTCTCTGTGATGGAAAAGCAAATATGTCACTGTTGCACACTGTGGAACACGGTTGCTTCTCGCTTCTTTTTTGACACCATCTACATTACAGGTCCGCATATTCACTCCTTCCTCTACTTACCTTTCATGAGCACATGAAGATGCGGTCATATGATGTCGCGAAAACGTTTGTGCAAATAGTTTTAATAATTAGTGCATTTTTTGAGCATCGAAAGAACTTATGATAAAAATCGAGGTGAGAATATGATTAGTTTGTATCTACACTTGTTTACTCTTCACTGGTCTCGAACCCCTACCATCAACAGAACTGGTAATACACATTAAAATATGCCGGCCGGGTGGTGATAGGTCTGCGGCGCTAGGCCATCAGCTCGAAGGTCCCGGCAGGGGCATGGATTTTAACAGCTAAAGGCGAATCGTGACGGGCCGAAGTCCAAACTTACTAGACTGGCCCATATAAAAATAAAGTTTACTCATTAAAATGATTATGTACGTACATAATTAGCAAAATAAGAATGTACTGAAATTTGCTGTACTGAAATTGCAATATACCGTTCTAATTTTTTTAAACAACTATTACTACATAAAGGTAACGTTTAAAACAACATACTGACTGACAAATCTAAACCAAGCAGTGAACATGTATTATCAAACATACGAAAATAGCCTTAAAATAATTTTACTAATTATACAACCCCAAATTTGCTTTGCTCATATATTCACTGACTAAACAATCTGGGCAAGTATCGGAAATCCAGCTCTCCAGTAAGTCACTGAATAGAAGAGCGACGATTTTGATCCAATGGGGAGCTCACAGATTGGCACTACTGAAATGCTACGTAATCAATTAGTTCTTAAGGTTAATGTAAAACAACGATCTCCAACAAAAGATAGCAGCACTACCTCCGTGAACGTGTAATGTATTTTTATCGTTGCACGAAATGTCAATGCTGAAGAGTTCTAACTTTCAGGGAAGAATGTTCAAACCAATTCAAGTTACATCAATGCCGATTTTTAATTTTCTTTTTTGTTCATTGTTGAAAGAGCTTCATTGTTTTGATATTCACAACAACAATCAAGGAGCGATTTCAACAATGAAGAAAAATGAAAATAAAAAATCGGCATTGATCAAACTCTTGAATTGGTTATGAACTTTCTTCCCTGAAAGTTGGAACTCTCTAGGCTTGAATTTGTAGGAGCAGCAAGGAAATTTCGTGTAACAGTGAAAATATATTAGACATATACGGGGGTAGTGCTGCCATCTTTTGCTGGAGATCGTTGTCTTATTTTAACCTTAATGTTTAGTACTGTTGACAAAGTATATATCATTTAATTATTGTTATCTCCTTGATTCGTATAACGTGAGTGGTTGCGTATAGTGATTGAACTGTTACTTACAAAGTACTAAAAATGATTATTTTTTTTTTTTTGTAAACACAGTATAATATAAAGATTTACATGTAAATTTTTACAATTATCATGAAATATACTTCACATATTGAGCAGAGAATAAGAAAATAATACTCATATAATCACAGTTGTAACCTTTACGCGTTACTGTAAATCAAGCACTCCACTCCACAATAAACGAACTTAGTTCCGCATAAAGTTTTCATAAAAACAATGTGCATTCTGTATTTTAGAAATATTCTCGTGGTTTCATCCGTTATACTGTATTTACGTCTACAGGAAATAAATACGTAAAAACTAAAATGCTGTTAAGAGACACTCATTATCACAAACTGTACCCAATAACTCAAACCCTTCTTGACTCCAGACTTACAGAAAGACACACACTTACAGACTAACAAAGTGCACGTTAACAATTGGTACATTTCACATCCAAAGAAATTATAATTTAGAACATACATGTGAACCACACATGTGTGTTCGTGTGTCTGGAGTTCGTGTAAGTCTGGAAATAATGTGGTATAACGGAACAGCTAGCAAAATTCACCTAGTCCATGTCATATGGTAACATATTCCTAGTAATAAACATGTGGTGACAACATATAAAAACAGACCGCTATGGTCATGTGACTAGCAACAAGGAATGGCACATTTAGTGTTTGATATTTGGCAATAACAAAGACTTGCGAGAAAAATGATTACCTTGTTCACAGATGACGAATACATATTTTCATCTGATATTATGCTAACAATTAGTATCTAATTTCTGTTAAGTAAGGGTCACCTCAGACTCAGTGAGTGCTACGAGAATGTACACTAATCCTAGAACTCGAATTAAGAAATATTTGTACTTTATATTATCAAAAGGCTTAACAAGCAGGATGAGCACGTGGACCATGAAATTATTCCAGGGATATTTCATCGTACTGAATAAAATGAGACCGAATCCAAATTTAAATCCCTCTCTTGAAGTCACATTCTGATTTGCACTATCACACTATCAAGATATAATCTTTAAGCCGAGATGTTGTCAATTAATATATTGCCGTAGATGTAAATCTGAACTCTGACGCTTTGTACAAAAAGTGCAGTTTTTAGTTTAGGAAAAGTAGCTTAGCCTAAAAGGAAGCTTTGAGAGGATTATTTGGCTTCAGTTTTACTACATTTATGCATTGAAAAGTTACCTAATCTCTTTTATCGCTCTACCTTATTTTGCCTTCAAGATCCTAGGTATCTCATAGTGAAACGTAATCTCTATATAGGGTTTCTAGGACCTACAAATCATACCATAAAGTGAAGGCCCCTAGCAGACAAAAGAAATGATAAGAAAAAAAATCACATGTCATGTTTCCATGGTATATTAGTTTATAAGAAGCTAGCTCATGCTGCAGTATTGTTAGCTGTTTCTCAAAAAAAAAAAATCAGCTGGCGTCAGTGGCGGACACAGTGAGGTGGCGCGGGTGGTCTCAAGGAAAAATATGCTATTTTTTAATAGCACTATTTCAAAAATTTATCTCAGAGAAAGCTTCGATTTGCTTGCTGACAAGTTGAATTCGTCTACAAATATCAACTTTTAAGGATACTGGATTTATATTCCAATATAAAAATTAGCAATTGGCAGGGAAATATGAAAAATTTATACTTAAAAAAATCATTTAGCAGGAATACATTGAAAAGGTCTCTGCTCTATGCTTCAGACCTGCTCCCCTTCCCCTTATGAAAATCTAGAACCGCCCCTGGCTGATGTCACGTGCGTTCTTGTCCTAAAAGAGAAATAAAGATAACATTTCTGGAAAAGAAATGTGTCAGCGTCCTCTCACCGAGCTATTCAAATTAAAAAGAAAACAGTATATCGTACGAAATATCCATCATAAATGCAAAGCATATGACATAATTACAACGTTAATTACAAGTTACTTTCTAGATTCTGTAATATACATTTAATAATACTGAATACAATATGATACCTACATTTCATTTTAAGACTAGGTAACTGAAATACTTGTGACTGTACTAAAATATAAGGTACCATCAGGTCATTCTGGAACAATGCAATATATAACACAATCATGGAATTCTGAAATCAGAACGCTAAAAATAACATTACACACATTACAAATAATAAAAGCGCATTAAAAGTAGCATTACTGGAAAAATGTCGTCACACGATTCAGCAGAACTTTTCATCTCATCGTTATTTTTGCATGAAAGTCTACAGATTTTTTTTTTTATTATTTATTCTTCTCCATAATATGTTAAATTGTGCTTCCCTGTACAGAACCTCAATACGAGATGTAAGAAATTCATTTTACATTCAGGTTTCCACAACTATTACTTCAAAGAGAACAGATATGTACCACTTAATAAAGTTTAATTTACACAAATAAGACTGAAACCCCCAGGTGACAATTCAACATGTTTTCCAAGAAAAGAAATAAAAAATGCAATGTAAATATATTCATAATGGCGAGGGAGATCGTTCTTATAATACTCACTTCAAGTGTGCACAACAGTCTCCAGTTGTAGAAATATATTTATTGATCACGGACGTATTTAGGGCTGGATCCGAGGGGTCCGGACCCCTCCCCCAAATAAAAATCAGAATTTTTATGCAGAATTAGTATAATTTCACCTATTTAATTAACATTTCATACTTTGACTAACCTTGGACACCCCTCCCCCTCCCTGGAAGCTGGTGGATCCCTCCCAAAGTCAACTTCTAAATACGTGACTGATAGAATATGATCATATTTCTGAAACCGAAAGCTGCTGTTGAAAAGTATTAAAAATGCAACAGTAACGAGATTCAATAAAAAAAAAGAAAAAAAAAAGCAAGAACTGGAAACCTGAGGCCCAGGTTCCTTGATTCTTATAAAATAATAATAATAATAATAATGACGACAATTTCCGGTCTGTTACTATTCAAACACAAGAGAAGGCAAAATAATTCCTATTACTTTATCAAGTATTAACAATTTCTTATGTACCACAATTCCATACATATTTTTAATTTCCTTTCCTTGCTAATTAATACCTCAGAAACGAAAATTATACAAAATATTCCCTTTCCAATAGTGCTAGCTGAGATCAAATAGTAACATTTTCCCTCCTTCCTCTTTCCGTAGCCTTGTACATATGCATAACTGCTGATCAAGGAACATAGGTTTCGTTAGCTTTCCTTATGTTCAATTAAAAAGTATGATTGTATAAAGATTATGCCTGTCGATTCTTTCCTCTCCATATGTTGAGGTTACCGTTTGTTCTTTCACACGCAAACGCATAAAATACAATAAATAATAAATACTAGGTATAAAAAATAGACACTATACGAAGCGATATACCTGAAACCTACAAAATATGGAAAATTAATCGTGGGTTCATCCTAGTTGCAAGATCTATCAAAATCTCCAATTAAATGAATTATTAACCTTACATAAATAACTTAGAATCACATGATTTGACTGATAGCTGCGTCAATAAATAAATAAATATAATCACAGTCAAAAATTCACAAAGCTTAGATTAGCAGTAGACAACTCTTAACAGGCGTTCAAACATAGGATCGTTTCAGATGCTGAAGGCCCATGCAACGTTAGATACTCACTTCTCCTCTCCAAACTGACCAGATCCTCTGTCTCCCCGACAATACCTTTAGCGTACGTGGCGTATGTAGCAGGTGCTGTATACGGCTTAAGAACTTCAAACGTTCCACTGACATCCAACTGCACTGATGAGGGAACCAGCATAAGAGTTTCATCACGCTGTACACCTGCCTCTACATTTTCCAATTCGTTCATGTCATTCACTAACATATACGCATCCGGTGGAAAAGCTAAGGTATCACCACCAGACAGGATAGCTTTATTTTCAGCAGATACCACGGTCACGTATTCCACATTTAACTCTTCGTCCTTTGATGTTGTGAACGTCTCGACTCCAGACTCCAAGAAACTTTTCAGGCTACTGTAGGTTAGAGTTTTAGGTTCCTCTACGTCATTCGTTTTCGCGCTCGCAGCGGTAGACCTTCTGTGTGGAACACCCTTTGGTCTGGGAGTCTCATGCTGCCTTTTATGCTTCTTACAATTACTACAATCAGCAAACTGCTTTCCACAGATGTCACACTGTAAAAAAAAATAATAAATCACGTTGTAGCAGAGACATGAAGATACATGTTGAGGGAATGGTTTCGCTCGTTGCCTTGTATTCTAAAGGATCCGGATTCGACAACCGGTGAGAACAGATTGAACGCAGCGATTCGGAATCCGCTTGACAGGTCTCTCCTTAGGATATCGAGGATAGACGGCCAGGGCCTATTTTGTACGTACCATCCCAGCATTTGCCTAGTATGACAGGAAAAACGTCAATCAGGATGGTCGGTCTCTGGGATCGATCCCAGGACCTTCCGAATGCTAAGCCAACGCTCTACCACTGAGCCACGGCCGATCGGTAACCATACTCGAGTTACAAACCGAGCCAAAGTGTGAGTTGGACAGACCACTATGCGATGTTCCTCGCCACCTTCTCCATCACTCTATCCACCTACATGCATGAAAGATGGATTAACCACAAGCCAGTTATTACTTGACGTACCTAAAGTTTTCACTTTGGACGTTTGATTCTTGCAGTATAACAAATAAGAAAACGGAGAAAGTGAAACGGGGAAACGTCAGACTAGCGAATACTGAGATAATCAAATAACAATGAACGAAACCACAGGTGAAAGGTGATAAGTAGGTAATTATTTACATAAGCCATGCATAACTAGAAGCATTGAGAAACTCTACATAAATTGAGGAAAACTGTTAATCATTATAACTAAGCAATGCATTTCATTTGAAAGTCCACATTTTTACACAAATCAACGAAACACATTGGCTTCAATATAAACACAATGATAGCTAAAATATAACTGCAATATGATAAGTATAAACTTCATCTTTATATTTACGTATCACAAAACAATTTTCTATCAACATAATGGAGAAACAAGTATATCAGAAAGGTTTCCATTCTATTAATCATAATAAACTATACTACTCGTAATGTCTATACCGGTACTTGTTATGCTATCACTTAGAATTGCTACGAATAAGAGGACAGTTTTATTTTTTTATATTAGAAGAACGAAACAAATAGTTTCTTCTAGAATAAAATCGTAACGGCGACAAGCAATAGCTACGCATCAAAGATAATCTAATTCTATTTATTTATAGAATTTTGTTGTTTGAAGTCTCAACTCTTTAAGAATTCGAAGACAATTTTGTCACTGTATATATAGGGTTCGGTCAACACGTAACGTGTTGTTATTGAAATATAACTGCGTCATTTTTAATTTTCGCGAATAAACCTTTCATGTATAAACTATAGTGCTATAGTAACTAAAGAATACAATAAATAAATAAAAAACTTTCTAAACTTTATTTTGTATGGACCAATTTTAGTGTAACTACTGGCTTCAGATCGTCTCGAGTAAAATGTTTTTTTAAAATCCACAAACATGCATTCCCCATGCAAGATCTGATTCCACAACCTAGTGGGCCACGGCCCGGCCCCCTAATCCACAAGATAATCGAACTCAGTAATAAGACTAGTTTCTTTATTATTATTATTATTATTATCACGATCCATACAGTAAGCGAGAGTACATAAAATGACATAAAAAAATCCTCACAAACGAAGACAAAAGTCTTCGGTCTCGCGCTAAAATTATGGTGACTACATTTTGGGATCTCAATATAGTGGTAGGCTATTCAAGGAATACCTGGAGAAAGATATGACGATAAATATTAAAAGGCTGCCTTACATTAGGAAAATTGCAGAAAGCATTTCAGAAAAAGCGAAACTACAGTCAGTTGACTGTACAGTCACAAAAAAAAAAAATAAGAAAAAAGTATTCTGGGAATGTAACAATTATCTAGTCTATGGTCTAGAGTTTTTATTTAATTTGCATTTATTACATTTAGTTTTTATTTAATTTGCATTTATGGGCTCAGACATGTCACGGCTTAATCATAGCTGCCTATCTGGCCCATAAATATACGTTAAATAAAAAACTAAATGCTAGATTCCGACAACCCCTTTCTCTATGACTGTTTACCACGATAAGGTTGGACTGCTGGATAGCCTCACACACACCGAAAGTGCACAAGACAGTTGGTCAATTATGCCTCCCCATCATTTTTTCCCACTTGGACACCTGAAGAGGTATCTGCGTTGCAAACGTCTTGAGACGAGCATAGAACTCCAAACACAGATAAAAGCTTTATGCTCAGAAACAATGAATAGTGCTAAAAGATCGTTGACTATTGTACTGAATACATCTATAATGTGAACGTGGCAACTACTTTTAGTGAATTACTGAAATCTAAATTATGGCCTTTAGGCATCTAAGGCTCGGGCCGGGATAGGGGAAGGGAAAGGATACGGAAAGGTGTCGCTCAGGGCCTATGTTGAAGGTGCCATCCCGGCATTTGCCTGGTGTGACTGAGGAAAAAACCTGTCAGGATGGTCGACCGCTGGGTTCGAACACACGACCTCCCGAATGCTACGCCAACACTCTACCACTGAGCTACGGCGACTCGGTTAAATACTCTTAGTATTACATATGTACAAGTAATTAAATATGTACCATCTTTAGGGTGTCTATGGTCATTTTTTTCCCCTTTAAAGAAATGTAGTGACCATTCTCATCCAAGATTTAGGGTCACTGCGGTCACGGACAGAAATGCACACATTCAACATATAAACTGAGGTAATACTGGGCAAAGTGTCTTCACTCACATAGCTCATTTCAAGCTGAATATTTTGATATACCAGTTAATACCATAATGTCGTATATTTCACCGTGAGGAAAAGGACGATAACTTACCTGGAGCACTACCATTAGTCAGTAAAATTGTCTCCATCAGACTCCACAACACTCTGCCACCTGTAAACCAGTTGTTGAATCCCCCGCTGAAAGAAGTCACCGGATTTGGAGGCAAACAACTGGGTCACTGTTCGTCGCACGTCATCCTCATTGTGCAGTACTTTCTCGGAAAGGTGATTTTGCAGGTTGCGAAAAAGACAGTAATCTGTTGGTGCAAGAGCTGGTGAAAATGTCGGGTGGGGGAGTTACTCCCAGCCACATTCCTCTTTCTTAGTACAGGTCCTTCTTGCTGTGTGTAGGCGCGCATCATCCCTGTGGATGAGAACACCCTTACGATTAACCAGACCAGGACCTTTTTCCAATAATGCAGTCCGTAGGCGTTCAAGCTGCTGACATTAGACATCTACATTGATGGTCTGGTTACGTGGCAAGAGCTTCAAATGGAATATCCCACGAAACATTCACCATCATTTTTCTTGGGTGGAGATCCTGTTTTGCACAGTTCCTGCGCCCCGCCTCCTTTATTTACCCACTGCCGTTTGCGTGTAATCTTATGGTAGATGACCAACTTTTCATCCCCTGTCACCATTCTGTCCAGAAATAGCTCACGCCTGTGACGGATGTAAAGGAAATTCTGATGTTAACTCGTTGCTGCTTCTGTTAACGCATGAGGCATGTATTTTCCAAGTCTCGACACGTACCCAAGGTCCTGTAGATAACGATGAATGGTCGAATGGGTGAATGGAGTTCGCTAGCCAGTTCTTCAGTAGTTTGCATTGGATTTGCCTCCACCGCTGCTCGCAGGACATCGTTGAACAGTTGCACACGTCTCCCTTCTCGTGGCTTATCGGTGAGGCTGGTGTCCCCAGACCGAAACCTCTGACACTTTGGCACATCCACAGCACCCTGATCATATACGGCACTGATGGTTCGTGCCGCTCCGCTGGCTGGATGTTCCTGGTGAAATTCATACAACATGACATGCCGTATGTGGTTCTCCGACACTGCCGTGATCGAACACAAGCCACACTTCCAAAACGCGGAGTCGACTGTTCCCCTTCTACACGCCGCTGCACAATCAAGTGCCCTATGTGACTCAGCTATGGTACGTGTCGTCTACTTCACCGTCCGACGGCGTCATTGTAGCGGTCATCGCATTCGCAAATACATTACTTATGGGATAACCCGGTATTTGAAAGCAATTTTGTGCATGTAAGAAATTATATATTAAAGACATTTTTTGTATGAAAATGTCGCACGGATGATGGAAAAATAACACACTGGATCAAGATACTATATGGAGAAAAGCATGAACCCTAAAATCATATTATACTACTGTGTGAAGAGAAAAGTATTGATTTAGTATTCACACAAATTGTTAGCTGAAAACTTAAGTCAACACATTTTCTTTCTTTTGCTCATAAGATGAATTTCTTTTATTGTCTTTGAAAATCAATTTTCTGTCCTTAAGATATTTCTCATGCTTCTCTATTTTGTACCGGTACATTACTTTGGCCTCTCACAGTTTGCACAGACACACTCACATATACACAAAGACACTAATTCCACTATGTACAGTTTACTGATACCCTTAGTTGACATAATACTCATAAAATTTAACACAAACACAAGGAAATGTTTTCAGCCACATAAATATTACGTTTGGAATAAGTATAAACATCAGTATTATGATATAACATACACATTATTCCGTAACATCGAATTTGGCCAATGACTACAGTCACCCCATTTTTAAGGAAACCGCATCTATCCATAGAATATTTTATACCTCATAAGTGGCTATTAGTAGTTGAATGTTACTATGTCTGCACTGAAACCAACATTTTGCCAACAGAAGCATTTCACATTCCTAGGGTAATTCTGTCATACATTTACCAAAAGCACTTTCTGGTGGAACATTTTTTCATCAAAATATGCAGCGTCTTTAATTTTTTCCCACTTCAAGCACTGTTCGCTATCTCTCTAAAGTACATTATAATTTCAGATTACAATAGCCTCTGCTCCTAGTGGTACAGTTATATCCACATTAGTTTTCTTCTGGGCTTCATAATTCCACCTTAAAACATTTTCCAAGTGGAATGACCATAGTCTCCCTGAAGACGGTACATGTAATCTTGTACGTATAGATGTATGTAGTCTTTCATTTGACATACGCATTGCATTAATTACATGACTAAACATTATACTCTGAACATTTAGTAATTGTTTTTGGAGCGGGGAAAAAAAACAAAAATAAAAGACTGTTCTTACCTTGAACGGTTTTTCCCTCGTATGAAAACGCATGTGTCGAAATTTGGCATTGTTCGTGAAGAAGGTCTTCCCACAGACCTCACACTCCCTGTTCTTCAATCCCACATGCCTCATCAGATGGGCTACACAACGGAACAGAAAATAGCATCTTCAGAAAGTGAAAGACAACAAGTTAGGAACTTTTAGTGTCCGCACAAATTAAGTTCACACTCACTATCTATCTAGAAAGACTACGGTACACTGAAACTATTCGTTCAGACAGGCAGCAAGATATTTAAAACTGCTACAGCTAATGAGCGTCCAATTTTCTTTTAGATTAGCAGTTACTGTGAATTTCTCTTGTGAACTGCTACTGCACGATGTCTACTAAATATCAGTTTACAAATTCCAGTATTTTCCCAAGGTTTTCTAGGTCTATTTGGCTTTCTTTTCCAGATCATTAATTGGCAATATTTTTTCTTCTTGCAAACAAAGAAATGTTTACTTTAACAATTAAAATAAGCACATACTATTTCATTAAGTTATCGTAAAATATAAGAAAATTAATTTTTTTATCTACTAACTAAAATGCACGTTGTCGAAATATTTCAAACAAAGATATAAAGTAGAATGTTCCCTACCAGAAGGTCAGCGGAGAATATTGTGCAATAACTACCAGGTGTGCTGCTTAATAATTCTAATTTTTTTTTCTGACAAAAGCACGTTTAATCTGGGAGAAAGGTACAAAATGTTTTATTCAAAGTATGGGTCATTACAAGTCACACATTTTCTCCATCTCTCTGACAATTTGTCGATGCCTTCCCATAAAAAACCGTACATCTTTTGAGGTGATCCAGTCATGAAGCCATTTTTCGACATCTCCATAATTGTTGAACTGTTGCATGAAAAGTGCGTGAGACATCGATGAAAACAAGTGGTAGTCGAAATGCGCCATGTCTGGTGAGTACGGCGGGTGGGGCAGTAGTTTCCAGCCAAGTGCAGAAATGGTGTCTCTGACCGTTTTCTCCATGTGTGATGAGACGTTGTCGTGCTGCAAAATAACTTTTGCCGTGTCTTGTAGCCCATTCTGGTCGCTTTTCGATCGATGCATGGTTCAAATTGATCATTTGTTGACGGTATCGAACGGTATTCACTGTTACACATTGTTTCAGAAGCTCATG
>JAGDQP010042207.1:0-16622 GCA_022664845.1 Lepisma saccharinum | reverse complement strand
TTTCGACAATCACAGTCCGCCGCGAATTACATGACATGAACTTACGGGGTCGTGTTGCACGGGCCAAACCTCTCATCAGGGACCAGAACGCTTTAGCACGCCGCAAATGGTGCCGCGACCATGCAACTTGGACCGTTGACGACTGGAAACGTGTGGTATGGTCGGATGAGTCACCATTCACCCTATTCCAAACCACGGGCCGTGTTTATGTGTGGAGAACGCCCAAAGAAGCGTATGATCTGCAGTGTCTCCGCCCAACTGTGAAACATGGCGGCGGCACGGTGATGCTGTGGGCCGCAATATCATGGTTTTCATTGGGTCCTGTGGTCACACTTCGCGGACGCATCACTACCAACGATTATGTCGCAATTTTAGGAGACCACTAGCATCCTATGGTCCGGATGTTGTTCCCGGACAATGACGCCATATTCCAGGATGATAATGCACCCATTCACACAGCTGGAGTTGTTGCAGCGTGGTTTGAGGAACATCGGGATGAAGTTCAACACCTCCCCTGGCCCGCCCAATCCCCAGATCTCAACATAATTGAACATCTGTGGTCCATCTTGGAAACACGACTCCGGCGACGATTTCCACCTCCATCCTCTCTCACAGAACTGGCCGATGCCCTGCACGAGGAATGGTGTAATATTCCACTTGCTACCATTCACGACCTCTATGCCTCCATCCCACGTCGCATCAAGGCTGTTCTGAAGGCGAAAGGTGGTCCGACACCATATTAATCTGGTAAGTTGCACTTTCGTTCAGGTGTTTCCATTATTCTGATAAGCATCTGTATATATAAACGCATTGAGCTCCTGCGTAGCCTAGTCGGTAGCGCGCTCGACTTCAGTGCGAGCGGTCCCGGGTTCGATTCCGGTGTTGACCCAGCATCGTGAGGATAATTGGGGAGCTGCTGTGCATAAAATACAGTGGCGATCACAGTGAGAGCTTCGGCTATCCTCTCTCAACCCGTCTGGTCAGCGTGGGAGCAGTAGACCAACTCCTCCATTCGGGGAGAGGCCTCATCCAATAGTGGACTGAATATGGCTGTGATTTATTATTATTATTGTATAAGCGCATTAGGAAATTTAATTAAATTAGTGACCAAGGGCACGTAGAAGTTTGGTAAAGTCAGGTATGGTGTTCTCTTTTATTGCACACGCGACTGAATCGTGTTTTCTCAGACATTCGAAAATAGGCCTTCTTGTTTTGAGACGCTAGTGGCCTTGTTCCCTTCTTCAAACTGACTAATATTTCCAAGGCCAGATAAATCATTCTATAACTAGCTATCGTTCTTCTCTTCTTCCTTATGATAAACGGGTATAAATTGAGGTGCGCTTTTAGTAAAAAACTAATTTCGATTTTTTAGCGTTTGTTCACTTCTTCAAATTGCTGGTTCATTTTTTCTAAACTATGTGAATTTTATGGACTGTTTAATGTGCGTACTGTTTTCACTGCCTCGAAGGAAGAAAAAAGTATAATCGCAAGACCAGAGCTTTCCTTCGAAACTACACAATAAAAAAAACTTTAGGTGAAGGAGTACCGAACCCGGGACCACTGAATCTCAAGTCCAATGCCTTACCCATTTTTTTTACCATTTTATTAAATCTAAATTCAACTACAGAATCAGAATAAACGGAAAATATTACAAGAAACGTTGAATGGAAATAAAGTTATAAAACAAATTAAACAATAACATTTCAAAATAACCTATTTAAAATATAAATAAAATATAAACCATTTTAAAAATAAAAAATTGCGATGAACTGATATCGAACCCGGGACCACTGCATTACCACTCCAACGCCTTATCCATTACTCCACGTACCCAACTATCACCCAGTGGGTGCTTTCTGAGAGCTCTTTATATCAATTCCGTACACGAGTAACAGACGCTACTAATTACGTAGTGTTCACACGTCATGGTTGTCCTCTCTGCAGACAAGTCTCTGCCATTTTGTTCCGTTCTCCCAGCAGTTCTGTTTGTTTAGAAAACAGGAAACAATGTGTTTCATCATTAACAAGCTTCGGAGAAAAATAGCAGCTAAGCCAGTAACTGCTATTTTTCATCGGTTGTAGCAGTCATAGCAATTTATCCCATGTAGCAGTGAAAAATAGCTGCTACGCTAGTTTTGCCCATCTCTATTTCACACCTATTTTTGAAGGCTTTACTGATGTTTTTTTGCTTTCTTTGTGTATTGTATAGATGCGCCATCCCTTCCAGATATCAAATCCGGCATAAAGTAGATTTTCACATTTTTGGCGTTTATTGCCTTCTTTAAACTGCCGATTCATTTATCCTTTTCAGAGGAAGACATATTTCGAGATGAAGCAGTTGAAAGTATTCCTTCAGACTCAAATACGTTTATCGTTCCTGGTGACTATCTAGTGGTCAAAGTATTTGGAAAACTAAGAACTTCTTTTCGACTCTATGTTTGTAGAGTAGGTTACTTCGAGGACGATGGTTTTGTTGGAACATTTTTAAAACTAGTGTCACAAACCAACAAATTCAAGATGACCGAAGAAGACTCGTTTGTCTCCAGAGAAGATGTTATCAAAGAACTGTCCTCACCAATTGTGAGTGCAAGATCAGATTTCGAACAGATGCTACTTTTCAAAGATGATCTCACTGATGTCCTTTATTAATGATGCCAGGATTATGGTAAACACTTGTATGACCAACACGGTACCTAGCCTATAGTATAGTTTGTACTATACATACAGTATTTATTTCTTTAACGTATTTTTTATGTTAATAAACCATTTCCGTGGGAAATCACTGCTTACTGTAGCCTTCCATAATCAAACCAAACATTTTGTCTTGTTTCTACTCACCACCAATTGGTTTGAAAGGAAACAACAATTTATTTAGATGCCTGTTTCTGCTCACTCCTCCGTGCGGAGTGAGTAGAAATGCCGTTATTTTTTTCTTTCTTATTTAATTGGAATATCAATAGCAAGTACCAATGCCATAAATTGATAGGGCCAATACAGTACAACTTGTTTTGAGTAATAATTTGTATTTTTTCCTTCAGTCGAATAGGAATGTTTTGCATTGCAACTTTCAAAGGTGTTTCTACTCACCCCATTTTACGGTCACATCGTGATGCAATTGGGAAACTACTACGAATAAAAGACAGTGGCGATCACAGTGAGAGCTTAGGTTCTCCTCTCCCAACCCGTTTGGTCAGCGTGGGAGTAGTAGACCAACTCCTCCCTCCAGGGAGAGGTCTCATCCAGTAGTGGATTGAATATGGCTGTGATTTATTATATTTATTATTATATATTTCAGTAAATGGCTTGAGATTAATCTCCTGACTGTTCCGAGTGTTACTTTTGGTAATCCTGGCGGAGGATCGGATGTTGGCATCATCGAAATTTTTCTCTGCACCAGTTTTAAACTGTATCATACTCTGCTGTTCATAAAAGAAGATGTGTGTAATCTTTGTAAATGGAACCACAGAATACTGGAAACCATGTTGCTCATAGTTCTGACAACCCTTGAAGTCGTTTGGTTGCATCAGAAGAATCGCCAGTTGTTTCTGTCGAATAGCTTGTCTGAGAACACGAATATAGGATAATAGAATTCTGACACTTGAAGAGTATCTTCAATATGTTGCTATTGTGTAGATTGTCTACCTCCTGAATTTCAGGATGCCCTCGTGTGCAATACATAATTTCAACACTTTCATTTATTGCAGTACACATTAAGGAGTTGCTATTTTGGGAAACACAACTACCAGCCCAGACGATGAATGACTTCAAATCTGGATGAATTTCCAAGTACTTGTCCATTATTGTAATTGCAGTGCTTGCAATATCGTTACCCGACCTGCCCGACATGTGCTCAGTCCATATTGAACAGCAACCTTGTTTGTTTAAGAAATCATGACCTTTGAGATTTCCATTTGTAAAAGAAATTGCTTGTATTGCTTCTTGGTCAAGTTATCACATTCTGTAAGTCGATGCACAAAACTGGCTTTTCTCATTGCGATCAGAATTCCATCCACTACTGCTGCTTTCCTTCTCTATGCAGTGTTGCTCACACTTCTTTTGTAGTTCCTCACTAATATCCTTGTTCTTGCAAGTCATTCGGTGCTCCTCACGCAGATCACAGGCATCTTTCTTCGGCTTATGAAAGACCAGACTGAACTCGTAATTAAAATATATCTGTAGTAATTTTCTTTCACTGCGGGCAGGTTGTCCTGAATACACTTTTCTTCATACAAGCTATGTATACATGAGAAGTTTGACTCCAAGTACTGTTTCTTATTTTCAGAGCGACAATAGTGCGACTCAACCTTGGGAAAGGAGTTGATATGCCTGCAAACAGCATCCTTACGTTCTTCAGCAATGAACTAGTTTGAGTCTTTCAGTTACTTCGTTTGTGTTTGCATGAAAGTAATATATCGGTTTTTGACTGATGAAAAGTGTACTCAGGTAAATGGTTTGGACACCTGGATTTGTAGATTCCCTACGAAAAGATATAACACTTGAATGAATATTTGCGTCTTGAATCATCTTTAGCACAGGTTGTTCTCCTGGCAGTAACAAGACGCTCAGTGAAGTTGGGTTTGATGGTGATGGTTGGGTCCAGAAACTTTATGGTTTGTCCAAACTGTGTCTGCGGGTAAAATGTATCTCAAATACATAAAATTACGCATACAATTATACTAATTGTACACAAAATTTTGACTTGGTAGGGGGGGCTCATGATGCCTTGTACCTACCCCCTAAATACGCCCCTGCCTATCCATACATTTGTTATCTGCATATCATTACTCATGCAATCTTTCTTGGTAGTAACATAATTCTATTAATTTCAGTTATTTTTATCTACATTCTACCTTTATGCTATTTCTAACAGAGTAAAATCCAGTTTCTAAAGTACGTACTGGTTAAATACTTCTTTATTATTTTCACTGTCAATAATCTCCGAAAAGTACGCACCTTTCTTCGTGTTACTTTCTGCACAACTTCCTTTCTTTTGTTTCTTCTGGGATTTTAACTTATCTTCAGTGCCTGTTTAAGCATTGGAATCTCCTGGCAGCTCCCACTCACTTGCTGAATCTGTAAATGAACATGTATCACGAATATTGTCAGCAACACTAGCAGCATCGCTTTTGTCCTTTTGTACAGGATGCCATTTTCCCTACGAACTGCAATTAGAACCTTGTAATTCCGGCATGAATACAGGTTGTGCAGATAGAACCATTTTTTTTAATGCAATAATTGCCATAAAAGTATGTTCTCCTTTATGAAATATCATGCATTTACACCTTTCCATGAGGTGCTACCGCCTCTGGTGGAAAAAAGTGAAAAATGACCAAAATGTTAGTTAGAGCCTTATAATAATCGTCAGCCGACAAATTGTCCGTAGAACTTAATTCTCTACTTTTATTTTAATTTTTCGCGACAAAGGCATTTAAAATTAATTTAAACATGATCAGAATTTAGCTGTTAGGAAAGTGAGATGTTTGTCTTGCTATTTGTTCAGTTGTTTATATTCCTCAGTACAAGCACAGAGAGTTAGATTTGTTTTTGACAAATTACAAAAATGAGTACCAAGAAAATAGTCTCTAGGAGTTCTAATAATTTTCTACAGTGAAAGGACAAAGGTATTAATAAGATGTAATGAAAATGTTGAACATTTTCTTGTTTACACACTTATAAACAAACGTCCTTTGTAATGAATATGAACAGAATTTAAAAAAAAAAGGTCTTATCCGGGTAATGAATGATCAATTAAATATTTTTAAAAAGTCTGCTGTAAAGAGTACAGTTTAGAGCGCACTTTACCGAAAATTGTGGCTTGGACGCTCACCATCTCGTTTACGATATTAATAACAAATCAACCAGGTAGGTAAGTACACAGGTTTTCAAACCTCGTGATCGACCATTCTGACTAAGGTTTTCCAGAGTTTTCCTCAGTGACAGCAGGCCAATGCAAGAATGGTACCTTAAATAATGCCCTGGCCGATAATTTGATTTGTTTTTCTATTGTCCAGCCACTTACAAGAAAGTGGCATAGTGAGAATCAGCATGCTGAACCGATGGAAATTTGCCATTGCCTTCCATCGGATAAAGATTGCGGGATATACAGCTTAACGTGGGCTCCGAACCACTTATGACTCCACCGGGAATCGAACCGGGACCCCTTGATTACAAGACAGCGAGCGTTACCACTCACCCATAGGGGACATAAATCGCCCCATCCTCTACCTAACCCATCCCGCCCTGAGCCAAAGAAACCAAAAAGACCATAAACTCAATTTTATTTAACAATTCAACTAATCACACCGTGCTTATGAATGTAATTCTATCATGCTTTATATTCTAATTTTCTTTTACATTGTGGATTCAGAACGTGTACAAATGTAAAAGTTTTTTTGGAAAGAGCTCCAAAATGGTCGTTGATTCATTACTGAACAGCGTTGTGTTTCTCCTCGGTAACATCTTCAAGATTTTCAAGAACAACGAACTTGTTAAAGCAAAATAAATGGTCAGTGGAGTCTACAGCTGTTTGCGTTGCCATTTCGAGCTTCCGCCTCCCAAGTTTTCTTGGCTTAGCCACAAGCACCCTCTGCTGCCAAATAGTAGCAATTATCTTAAATGCTGTCGGTGTCGTCCCTTATTCGGAGGATAAACACTAAAATGGAAGTCCTTTTCCCTTTCTTTCTTTCTTTATTACGAAACAACCAACGATTCCACTTTTTCTCTTCTTTGTGAAATTGTTTCACTGAAACACATAACCAATAAATTTCACCGAAACTTATAGCAAGCTTATATTTTATATCTATGTTGTAAAGCAGAGCCAAGTTCTTGTTTCAAATTCTCTTTATTGTTCTTTATCTAAAAACTAAAATAATGTTTAGGTTAAAGAAAACGTCTGTGCCATTTGCCAGTGGTATTTTTTGTTCGTGTGTAATCTATTCTCTCGTGAACAAAATGATCTAAAATTGTGATTTTAACACAGAGAAAGATAGGTATTGACAAAACTAAACTGCAAAATAATGTATTATTTAACCATTACATGAGTCTGATGATCAACCTAGCATAATCTAATCTAAACTAACCTGACCTAATCGAACCTAAACGTGACCTAAAGTCTAATGTTTATAGCAAACGTTGATTAAGACATTTTCGTCCCCGAATTCGTCTACCTAGCGACCACGCCGGTCCGGGTGATCAAGCTGGCTTGTGCGCTGGTCTGGCAAAGAAAGGATCGTGGGTTCGAATCCCGCCTCGGGCATGGATGTAATTTTAACTGTGTTGTCCGTAGTTAGGAAAATAGGTTGAAAGAGTTGTAAGAGTTAATAATAAGTCGCCCGCTTAGGGTAAACCAAGTTTAAAAAAAAAAGTAGCTCAGTTGGTAGAGCATTGGTTTAGAAATTGGATGGTCCTGTGATCGATCCCAGCGGTCACCCATCTTGACTGAGGACTTTTCTTTAGTCATACTACGCAAATACCAGGATGGTTTCACTGACTAGACTCTGATCCACTACCTTCCAACATTCTTCTACCACCCTATCAAGGCCTGAACCTGAGATGCCTAAAGGTTATAAATAATTTCTAAATTCGTTGAGCGGCTGTAGGTTCACCTTAACACTTACTTTTAACATTTTTAGTTTTCCTCGTGGGGTGTATTTACAAGTAATTCACAAATGAAACAATATTAGAAACTAATACAGTAAAATAACGTTGTATGAAAGAATTGAGATCGCGGAACAAAACCATATAAATGAATACATAACCGCGAGTGAAAGAGTGAATGTGTGTGTGGAAGTGAAAATGTTAAAAGTTTATGATCGGGGCTGAAAAGGAAGAAGAATTGGATCATTACACAAACTTTGTAGATTCAACAAATATTCTACGGCTGCAGTGAACCCCCTCAGAATTCTCTCCAATCCTCGGACCCTCCCCCAATCAAAGTATGGATGAGAAGAATGAAAGAAGAAGATGGTCCCTGCAACGAGTGAAAAGACTACTAAGAAGGAAGATGTACGACCAACAGAAGGCATCAATTACTAATATTTTATCTCGTTGCAGGAAGCAGAAAAAAAGAAGAAGATGCCAGTCTTCAAGTCGTGTGTTGTCCTGTATCGTCTTGTATAATGTGTGTTATGTGTTTAAATGTATGTATGTTCTTCTTTAATAAAATTAGCATATAGTAGATAGGGAATCCCCCCCCCCCCAGGAAGTTCCAAAAGATCTGGAACAAAGCCTAGGAGAACATTTTGGATGCCTAACCAAAAGTCCGTCCCGCAACACCAGAGGTCTCTGACCGATGGAACACAGGGGCGTCTTGAAGTGCCGGAATTCCGGCAATCCAAGGATCTCTAGGGACATGCCTGCCCCAAGGCAAGGAGCTCAAAAATGAGCGTGATGTACGACCTTGAAAGTACACAACTTGGCTTGTGTAAAGGATACAAAGAGGTAGGGATGGTATGCGGGTCTCTAAATTAAAAAAAAATGTATGAAAGAATGTGAAAGGTGTTTCGGCTCTCTCCATCTCTCGACAACTTTCAACTCAGGATCTACTAGTGCTAGGAAGGTGGTTGAAGTGTCATAGGGAAGATTTCGGTGAGATGAGTTCAAACACGTTTAGATGATCCTGGTCACAGGGCCGGGTCTCAAGATACGGAGGGGGGAGGGGCAATTTTCAACTCAAGAACTAGGGTCGTTGGAAAGGTCTCATTCCAATTTTACCTGGCGTTCTTTCTATTCAAGGCCTCCCTCTAAAAACTTCAGATAAAGATAAAGAAAGGTATATTCCCTGTGTGATGCTCACGCGCCGGAGCGTTCCACATTTTCTTGACCTACGTCACGAACTGATGTGGAGTGGTCAGTTCCACGCTCGACCGCCTTTACCTACAAAGGTGTCCAGGAGTACCAAGGACACTCTGATACTCAATTTGATAGAAGGCTGAGTACACCTCAGAGCACCAGAGATTTGAACCCGGCCCCCCCGATTCGTAGTCAGACGCGCTACCGCCTGAGCCACGGAGACTCATAAAAATACTTGAGATGCACAACTGAATAGTGTTTCGTAGGAAGTTGTATCCAAAATGGATGGCTCTGAAAAGAATTCAAGAAAATCATCATCATTAGCGTTCTACCGAAAGTGTCAAGTCCTTCAAAGCAGACCAATTTTGCGCTTTTCGTTTATCCCTTTAGCTTCCTTAATATTGTGAAGGAGATCGATTCGTTTTTCTTCTCTTCCTCTTTTTCGCCTGATCCAATACTTTCGATTGTCTTCCTCAGTGTACAATATCTTCACAGTCAATGTCTTAGTCAGATCATTTCTCCTTCGTTTTTGGTTTCCATGATTTGTCTTTCTCTTCAGCACTTTCTCAGTAACTTCTGTGACCAGCTCATATTTTCGCTTCTTCTCCATGTCCACGTTTCAAACGCCTCCAATTTTCTTTCTTCGACATTTTGTAGAGTCCACTTTTCTGCTCCATATGACATATTTCGTCAATCTACACCTCCACTCTTTATTCCTCAATACGAAGAATAAATTATTTTTCTTTTTTGATGTTGCTGTTTGCGCGTTTATCTCTTCTTCACATTTTGTTAAGTGGTGTCCTATTCTCGGCAAGAAAATCCATATCGTCTGCAAATCCAATGTATTTGATTTTTCTCCCCCGACCATAACGCCTCGTTTCCTTTCGAAGACAGGCGCGTAGTAACAATATTTTGGTTGGGGGGGGGGGCAAATCCAGATATATATATATGTGTGTGTGTGTGTGTGTGTGTGTGTGTGTATGTGTATGTATGTATGTGTGTGTGTGTATCTATGTGTGTATGTATGTGTGTGTTTGGGGGGGAGAGAGAAATGGTGCATATATGTGTATGTGATATGTACGTATCGGTATCATATGTTCAATGCGGAGTATCATGTTTTGAGTTTTGGAAGTCGAAACAGAACATAGAGCGAAAAAAGAAAAATGAAATTAAAAATATTTTCTGAGGTATATAGTATTTATTTAGTGTCAAGATGGTATCATAGCAAAATATTATAAATCATAGTACCATAGTCCACACAGTATATATATATATATATAACTAATGCAATTGACATTATTGTTAAAAAATAGTGTAGCATATGTTTATACGTATGAAAAGTAAAGTGATATCTATTCTATATTATTGTATATTTTAAAAGAGAGTCTATCTATGTACGTATGATGATGATAATACGATATCGTTGTATGTAAATAAGTATCAATACTCAAAAAATATCTATGCATTACGTAAATGGCCGATAAGCATAACAACATAGTTGTATATTCCAAACTAGATATTTATTGTGCATTATAGCCCAAGATACTTATATCTAATTGTCACAAAGACTCTTTGGTGCACGAAGCAACTTATATACATATCTTAAATGTAATCCTTGAACTTTGCGATTATAATAAACTTCACTTTTGATGTGACTTAATATTCCACCTTAAACTGAAGATGACAACAAGTGTTGTTCTTTTTCTTCTAATAGTGAGTGTGAGTTACTTTTATTTTCAACTATTCCAGGTTATGAATTATTAAGAAGTAAACAATATTAATTGATTTTTATTTTTATTGCAATATAATATATAACCAATGGTCACCATCCATAGTGTAGTTGATATTATTTATTGTAGTTTTCGGTCATTATTCACTAAATACTACTTAATTCCAAATACGAATTAGGTTGGTCTGTCTGTAGAAGTTTGTTTTGTCCAGCCGGAAAATTATGAGATGATGATGACAGAAATGCTTTCTCGCTTTGAAACTTGTTTCAAAAATGATTTATACTAGGAACAGAACTCGTGACACTGAGCATTACTCTCTTTTATAATCAAGCCAAGATGGTTACGCTAAATATACTTTCACGCCTACTTAATTGAGAAATAATTAACACATAAACTACTACTGGAGCTAAAGGCTTCATCTATTTTCCAACTATCTTGTCTTAGTCTGGTCACAGATCATATCCAAAATCAACAACCTAACAAAATGACAAGTTTTTAAATAAAGTTCTAACATAAATATTTACACACGTATTAATCCATTACAAAACACACATACAGAGAAAATAAACAATACATAAAATTTATATATGGGCACTACCTACATTGTGAGGCGGAAAACGAAAAAGGACCTCTTGGCGGATGAGTAAAATTTTCAGTAGAAACTAAATAAAATGGGGTCGAAAACATCAAAAAACGGTTTGTAGCGGATTATTGTACTTTACTTTTACCTTTACAAGCTCATATCGATCAACAAGTCGTTCAGATTCCAATAGAACTCTAAAATAATGACTAAACAGTTTAATCCAGAGAAAATAGATTCTTGCCACCATGAGGATATACTATTGGTTTATAACTTTCTCAATGATTAAGATAAGATGCTAAATGCGGTATCGAATTGTTTAGAATTTATCACTGAATTTGAAAACAACAAAGTTTGAAAATTAAGAAATTGCGACAAGAGGTCCGTTTTCGCTTTCCGCCTCATATATATTTTCCGATTATATTATTTACTCCCACCCACATGCTTAAATTACATTAATAATAAACATTTTATATATGTACATCGTTGTAACTTTGTCATTACAAGTTATATTTAGCCAGTTACCTTGGAGAAATGAGAGATTGGAAACACCCTACACCTTACCAAAAATACGTTTTCTCTCCTCATTCCTGCTTATAAACTCACTGAACACATCGTGCAAGTTTAACGCAGCCGACCTTTCTCCATGCACATGGAGAAGCAATATATGTATTAGGCGTTTCTGTGACATGGTAGCCCTCAGGTACGTTTTTAGTCGACGAAGAGCACTGAAACTACGTTCTGATGTAGCAGAAGAAGCAGGCACAGTCATAACGAGCACCAAAAGCAATATCACTTGTTGAAGAAGAGATTTTGTGGTATCAGATTCCTTACTAAGTTAGGGGACAAGAAGGATAAACTTCATATTTTTATATAAAATCATATAGATTTAAAGGTCAATTCAAAAAAGTGACGGGGTAATAGCACCTTGCCCCCTAACAGCCGCCCACGATCGTAGAGATTTCTATACTAAATTAGACTTAACAAAAGTCATTACCTTTCAAGCTACACTCCAATCTTCTCGTTAGCTTCTTTCGATGATTTTTCACCGCTAAAATAACATTTAAAACTTGGAAAGTTAGCGAAAACTGTTAAATATCCATTTTAAAACACTTTACATTTTTAAAAAAATGACGCTACTGTAAAAATAATTAAACATGTAATTTTAAAATCCACCTAGAATATAAATAGATTTAAAACTGAGAGCTAAGCAAATTTTGATTTTATTTTACATATAAAATCATGGTGTTTGAATATGGCAAAATATGTTATTCCTTGAAAGTGAAAACCCTAGCCACTATTATTTTCATTTAGGTATAAAATTATGGTGGGCAAAAAACGAAATGCTTTGCAATGAAAGACCAAACCAATTTTGTTTTTATGCAGGTATAAAATCATGGGGGGGGGGCAAAATATGTACCTTGCCCCCCACCAAAAGTCGTGGGGGCAACTGCCCCCTCTGCCCCCCTGGCTCCTACGCCCCTGTTCGAAGAATCATTTTTCAATCTCTTCTGTTCGATATATAAAGTGTTCGAGAGATAACATCCCCTGTCCCATTCCTAGATCTATTGTTGTTTGTTCTGATAAGTTGTCGTCTGCTTTTATGCTTATTATCTGATTTACAAATACAGGTTTAGTTAGGTTGATCCACAAAATGTTAGTGTCAATAAGGACGGCAAGAAATTTACTTCCAAATTGACGTTTTCGTTTTAAAAAAAATCCCAAGGTATTTCTACTTGTTCAGTAAGTTTTATAAACAAAATTTCTCACGAAATTCAAATATCTGTTGCACATTTTTTTCTCTTGCATAATGAAGAACTCCACGGACTATACGATTCACAAAATGTAAAAATAATGAAATCGGGACGACTAAGGTGGGCAGACCATGTAGCTTGGATGGGGGAAAAACGAAGATGATATTCTATCCTGGTTGGAAGGCCGGATGGAAGGAGACCATTAGGAAGACCGAGACGTCGTTGGGAGGACAGTATTAGAAGAGATCTTCGAGAAGTAGGTGTTCGTGATGAAAACTGGCATGATATTTCCCAGGATAGAATCCAATGGCGAACGTTTGTCACTGTGGCATGAACTTGCGAGTTCAATAAGTCATAGAGTTAGTTGTTCACATGTATGCAAACTGGGTGTAGGTGACATGAGAATTCATAACGTCTAAAATGGCGTGAAAATATCTTACCCAATAATCTATAGCTTTTGGTAATGAAATGAGATAATCAATCAGTTTAGCAATATGATACACTGTAAAATCAGATAAAGGTGAGCATGTGGACAATATTTAGAAAATACGAGGGTATGTCCAAAAGTCCGCGAAATTGAGGTTTAAGGAAGGGGAGGCAGCTTCTTCGCTTAGGGAACAGTAAGGCGGAACTCATTAAGTATAAATACCAAGTTTCAACTTAAAGATATCAGACGAGGACATGAGAGCAATGTTGCCAACGACGGCACCACTTGTAGATGGAGTTTCCACACTTTGGCCCGCCAACGCTACAGCTTGTAGGCCTATGTTAATTTATGCATCCGGATCCTAACTTTAGTATTTTCCGGAGGCTTTTAGAGTAGTAGATGATCAGGCTAACATTAGGCAACGTTAATTCTCCATTACAACGCTACCTTCAATCCCAAAAGGGTCGCCCTAGTTTCTTCGTAATCCTAAATATTGTTTGCGATTTTTACCTTGAGAGTTTAGAATTCTGTTGGTCAAATTCTGTAAGACTGTGTAGTAAAAAAATATATATTTCATAACGTGGCTATTAAATCAGGGGAGTTGGAGGAGGAGTTAGAGGGAGGAGAAAGAAGACAAATGAATCAGTACACTGTGGGAATACGTGGCCGAGACTAGACAACTTGACTTCTCTCTCTCTCTCTCTCTCTTTCATATTAAAAAAAAATGTTTCTGTCTTCAGGAAGTCAGACGCAATCTCAAAACACGTAACTCTTACAACCACCAAATGTAGTGGATTATATTTGTCGGGAAAGTTTGCCGACTTTTCCTCATATTTTGTTTTTTACTATGCACTTTTTTTTCCCACATATTTAAGCACATGGCACAGGGGGTTGGGGCAGGGAAGAATCTTCTGCTCTTGGCATGAGGACATTTTGCTGGAAGTTTTACATATTGCACGTTTACAGTAGTCACAATCTAACAGAGGTGAACTCTTTCGTCTCCAGTCTGCAAAAGGGAGAAAGAAAGAAAGAAAGACAGAGAATTCATGCCATGGAGTTAAAATTAACTGCAGAAAAACATGGAGGCCTTGTTTGCTCGAGAGTGACGAACGACATACTGGTTAACAAATCGAGTGTGACCTTTTCACGGGAACCGTTTGCAGAATCTGACTCGTATAACTTTTTCACGCTGATTACGAATAATTAAAATGTTACCAGCTAAATCGACCAGAAATTGTCGCGTCTGCTCTGTCCAAGTCGTTTTTTGTAATTACTACTGTCGACGTCAATAGCTTCTTCTGAAGGTCATATGAACTAGCCATTAATTGACTTTTTGTGCTAGTTTTTGTAATGTCCATATTAAGTTAATACAATGATTCTCCTCTTTCTATATTTTTCAAAGAAAGAAAACTACCATTTTCTAATGTAAGCATGCTTCTATTTTACGCGAGTGCGAAGTACGAAATCAAAGGGACTTATTTATAAGCGATATTTGAAACGATAAATCAAACGGGATAAATACAAGATCTATTTAAATAGAAATATTTCACAAAATTAAAGGGAGATAGTTTTCTAAACTCTACTGAAACAGTTAATTGTAATTTGGAATCTTTTGTAATTAATCTCTTCTAGTTAAGTAATGTACACGCTTGTTAAATGATATTATTTCATTGATATGATTAAATTATAATATCAATTGTATCTGTACCTACAGAAGCTTGATCTACAGAAAAAATCGGAAGTTGCCTCCATTTCATCTTTGGATATTATTTCCTGTTTTTAAATACACAAGGTCTATTTATAAAATTTATATATACCTCATATTTAGTATTCATTGATCTGTTTAATAAAAATAATCTACAGGCTTAGCACCCGACTAGAGTATTATTTATTGAAATATAAGAATGTATAGTTTACTTGTTTCCAACTGTACAACCTTTGAACATGTAGAGTATGTAAGCAACTTCCAAAATACAATCACTGGATAATAATGGAGAACTTCAACGTTAAAAATAAATTTAAAAAACTTTTTAAAAACACACTGCTCTTAAACAATTCGTCCTAAAAAGTAAAGAAATAGTTTTGTTTTTGCATGACTGAAAAGAAAAGCATGGGGTGCATTCTCATATACAGTCACTCTATAAATTCTTGAGTTGGCGCGCCCCATGCTTTTCTTTTTAGTCAAAATTATTATTATTATTTTTTACTTTTTAGTAGAATTGTTTAAGGAAAGTATGTCTTTTAAAAGTTTTTGTTTTATTATTATATTGTTTTCGAGTTATTTCGGTGTTCGGATACTTTTTCTCAAGCTAATGATTTGTGACCCAAATCTTAAAGTTTTCTGCAACCAGTCAAACCCAGGATCGCTGCAGGCTAGTATTTAATTTAGGATAAAAAAGTCCATGTTTAAAAAAAAATGTTAAAATATGCTTATAAAATCTATAGAAATATATGAAAGTAACAAAAGTAACAATGGAATATTGAATTTTCACCCGACTTACGTCGCTGTGCGAAATTGCATCATTGTATAACGTCGGGAAATTAGTTAAATTGACGTTGCAAGATTTGAGGACACCACGAACCATTGCGAACTAAACAAAAGTTTGTAAAAAAAATACCAGAAACAGCAGGTCAGATGGAATACATTGCATGATATCAGTAATGAAAATGGTAAAATGCTGAGACAATTTGCGAGAAGGAACAACATTTTGATGAAGAGCACGTGTTTCCTGTATACGAACATCCATATGGGCACATGAATGTTGCTGAATTTGAGTACCGTGTGTTCCATGTTTAACAATACAAATCTTTCGGAGGACCTATGGTAGAAAGTGGAATTAATTTCGTAGTCCTGTCCATGAATGCACGAGGGGCAGGGAATGCAATAATATTATCATTTGTCACAGATAAGACTTTAATAAACTTCGTTATCATTAACTAACTACTAACTAACTAACTCTATGGCTTATGGAACTCGCAAGTTCATAGCCGCAGTAACAAACCTTCGCCATTGGATTCTATCCTGGGCAGTATCAAGCCAGTTTTCATCACGAACACCTACTTCTCGAAGATCTCTTCTAATATTGTCCTCCCAACGACGTCTCGGTCTTCCCAATGGCCTCTTTCCATCGGGCCTTCCAACCAGGATAGAATATAATCTTCGTTTTTTCCCCATCCGAGCTACATGGCCTGCCCACCTTAGTCGTCTCGATTTCATTATTTTTACATCTCGTGAATCGTACAGTCCGCGGAGTTCTTCATTATGCAGTCTGCTCCACTCTCCAGTCATCTCGTCCCGTTTCGGCCCATATATCTTTCTCAAAACCTTATTTTCAAACACA
>JAGDQP010042206.1:0-16622 GCA_022664845.1 Lepisma saccharinum | reverse complement strand
ACATATCTCGGTCCGCTGCTATCCTCATCCATGTAGCTCCTGAAAAACGCTTGATTTCATCTACCCATCTTACATTTGGACGTCGTCTCGGTCGTTTCTTTCCTCTAGGAATCCAATGTAGTACATTTGTCGTCCACCTTCCATCTGTTCGTCTAGCTATGTGACCGGCCCATTTCCAATTCAGCTTATTCGCAGTCTTGATTACATCCTCTACCTTTGTGCGCGAATCAATTCATTTGTCTTCCTGTCTCTCCTGCTTACTCCCATACTTACAGTTAGTCTGCGCATCGGATTCAAGCCGCGGTAATGGTTCGAAGACCACGATAATTGTAGGTCTCGACTTTGCGCTATTCACCAGATGAGACTGAAGAAAACAAGGGGAAATCTCACCCCGTTCTTATTACTATTATCTGAGCCAAATATAAATGATAAGTAATAACTTTATACTACTGTGTTAATTATAAACATGTGTCCGAAATAAGAAAAAAAATAATAATAGCTACTTACCAAAAATGAAATTCAGATCCTTGAATTCAGGGTTTCTTTATCCGTGTAAACTTGCAAAATGTCTTATTTTTAGTTTATCTAACGAAATACATGTGTTAAAAAATAACTGCAAAGCTGACCGGAATTATACTTAAAGCAGGTTATAAAAGTCTATTGAATAATTAAAAATATTGTTTTAACCCCCTCCCCACAATAATTTCCCTTGGAGGAAGAGGAATAATAAAAATTGCGAATGTCTATGTTACAAAATGTCGCGCAAGTACAACAGGGTTAAAGAAGCTATCAGAAAGAAAAGAAGGGGGCATTCCACTTGATAACGTTGCTGTAATCCCCCCCCCCCCCCCCGTCTCTATGGGGACTTTGTACTTGTAGGCATTACCAAAATGGTATAGACTATGATACCCCAATCCCTCTATGGTCCTCAAGACATTTATCTGTTTGCTCCTTTGAAAAACGGCGTTCCCGGGGAATATGTTCATGATTTGGATGACGTTAAACTGGCTGTGAACTCATAGGTGAAACGTCAGCTACAGGAACTTTACCAAAACGGTTTTCAACAATGGGTTCAAAGATGTAGGATGATGAACAATATTTCGAACAGGCTTGCATTGTTACCAATACTTCAACGTTTCAATTTTTTCCTGCTACAAATAAAGATTTTACCACAGACGCATTACTTTTAGAATGACCCTTATAATCAACTCTGCAAACTGAGTAACTGATTGACTTCGTACAAGTGATCTGAGATTATATGCAAAGAATCAGCTCCTGTAACTGGTACTTTTCAACTTTAATAACTTGTAGACTTTGCCCTTGTAACTGAGAATATGTGACGTTTATCGCTTTTGTTTTTAGACTGCTTTAAAAAAAAAGCTCGAAATGAAAATTAATCAGGAAGTACATCACAGTTTTCATATTGACATCTCATGTACGTCAGAGTTTCATCATAAACAAAACGAAAAAGTTTCCTTCTACCAAATTTCGTGAATATGCATTTCTCTTTTCTCAGAAACGAGGACGATGTACACAAAAATGTAGGAGTATTGTGGATGTTCAAAGTATATCTTTGAAGCTCTATCGCGAAACAGTTATTTTATAACAATAATTCTTATTCGAAAAAACAAAGTGAGGAATATATCAAAATTCACTAGAATAGACATTTTCCCACGACTTCGAATCTGAAGGGTGTTTGTTAGGCTTAGGATAAATGGAAAAGTGTACCCTTTTTTGGGTTACTCATAGTGTCTTGTGCAGATAATTTTCGTATCAAAAGGGTGTAGAAGAATATGCGGAGTCTTAAAGGGTGTAAGGCCAGTAAGCGGATCTAGCAAAATCTCTGACTAGAATAAACATTGGTGCAACATGCTTTACATGTGCTACAACTGCACACACCTACCCACACAGTTCAAAATAACGTTTACAATTCGTATGCACATCATCTCCAAACCGCCTGAGAACAAATCTTTTCCTCGACATGATAAAATTCCCTTCCTGACTAACATTCCTTTTCAACTACTTCAAGAGATTCAATTCACAACCGGCCTGTACGTTATTTTGCTGGATCGAATACAAGAGAAGTAACACAATGCCCACAAATAACATCACACGCACGCAACATACAATATCATGACCAGGAAGAAATAAATATTAAAGGGTGATGACTATAAATCTACAACTCTTTCTTGTACAAGAAAAGTAAGTAATTAACAAAAGACTAACAAACCTGTTTTCTCTTTTGTTCCAACTCTTCTTTTCGAGCTGCAAGTTCTTCCAAACTACAATTCGATGCTTGAGAACGAAGGCTTGGCGACGGGCTTGCCCGTGAGAGGTCACAACCTGCAGAAAGAGTTCTTCTGTGACCCAGCGGCGCAGGGGGTGGCGTCGGTGTTGCACTTCGCGGTCCCAGCACGACACTCGCGGGAGACGAAACCGTTGAACTACCGGGAGGAAACACTTTCGGAGACACACGAATACCGTCTCTCACGAACCACCGCGATTGGTCCGAAACTACCGGAACGTCCTTTTTATGTGCTAAATATTCGAATTTCGATACCTTCCCCACAAAATCGTCACTTTCCCAACTGTCACGGGAACGGCACTCGCGACATGAGCTTCCTGAGTTCGTATTGCGAGGTGCTACAGGTGGTTTCTTGTCGGTTGCCTGTCCTGCCATATGAAAGTACTCAGGATTGTCCAATGCTGAAAACAGAAATGACGGAAGTTAAAAGTCAAGTGGATTACTACAAATAGACTACTACAAATTACTACAAATGTTCTCTATTATCATATTTTAATACCACAAGAAATTCCAAGCGGATTATACAGAAATTTACTCGTCGTTTACATTAGATTCTTAATGTTATTTACAAGAAACAATACGACCAACTAATTTAGAGCATAATTTTGGTAATTATTTCTGGACTATAAACTTGCAACTGAAGTAAAGAAAAACTTTATTTGTATATGGGCCAGTCTAGTAACTTTGGACTTCGACACGTCACGATTCGCCCTTTAGCTGTTAAAATCCACACCCATGCCCTTGACGAGATTCGAACCCGGCACCGCCGCAGACCGCTCGACCACCCGGCCGGCGCAACTGAAGTAAAGATCAACTTATTCAGAAAAAAACTTTATTTCACAAGGAAGAACTCAAATCACTTTGTTAAGGAGGACAATTAAAAAATAAAATAACTTCAAAAGCTTGCTAGAAATGGCTGAAACAATAAAACAAAATTCTAAACTGGTACCCTAAATTTTAAATGCCGAGAACAAGTTTATTTGATATCCAGTATTCAGGGAACACAACCCCCCCCTTTTTTTAAAAAAAAAAGGAAAGAAAGAAATCTGATATACGGTGTTCGACTAAACCTAATTCGAATATAATAATTTAATATCTGTTTATCATTTTTTGTATCATGTAATTCTGGTTTCTTTCGTTAATAATAGCAACCTAGTGTAGTAATCAAAATAACCCAGGTTTCATTTGATTTGAAGATGAAATGCCAAAATCAGTAAGCTTGGTTATTACAACTAGGCATTTCTCAACAGTTCTCATATAATTTGCTCGTCTCTGTTTTATGTACTATTCACTAATAAGCCACATTATGAGCTCACTACCAATGTCACAGAAACTTATTTAATACGAAAAAATGGAAAGCAGTGTTAAAATAAGCACACTCGAATTACCAAACCCCGTACCGCAGAATTATCGCACGCTAGTGTAATCATCGAGGGAGACGTACTCACTATGAAAAATCTATTATCGTGATGAAATAATTAACACACAATTCGATAGCCACCTTTCCTCTCTGGGATGCTTGCTCATTTTCCGACAGTAGAACCCGAAACCTCACTTGACGGCAGACACACACATGACAAAAGATTCACTCAGAACAGACAGACTTCATCTACAAGAAGCCACTTAAGTGCTTCACATGTGTCAGCTCATATGATGGGGTAGGATATCGAACGCGAGAGGAGTTGTAATTTTAAACTTTGGAAGAAGGATGGATGTACGAAGCGGAGTGTAAGTAAAGTTTTGCGCGGTTTATATATATTTTATACCATAAAAAATTTAAAGTTGGAGGATGAGCTCGAGAATTTTGGGGGTGACACCACCCCACAGGGGAGAATCAGTAATATATATAAATATGTACGCCAATTAGTAAATACTGGAATCCTGGGGTTGCCAACATGAGCGGCAAGTTGATCGTGGTGTTGTAAGTCTACCACTTGCAAACTCTTACGTTACTGAGATCCAGCATGTTTCGTTAGTGAAACTGTGCAATTTAAATTTAATTCATTATACACGTACGCCAGGAGTGCAACTTAAATAAAGTCTGGGCCTTTCTAATATTTCCTGGACTTTGTGCTCACTGAGGGCCGTCATTCCATATTATCCTAAAACCATAATCAAATCTACATACAGACCTGGTATTACGCACGGAGGGTCAGTATCACAAATCACCCTTACGTAAATACCTCCTCACAGGCAGTCATATTTTAGCTTTGGTGGAAACATCAGTCAAATTAAAGTTTATATCACGAAAATAGATTCCGCCAATTATATGAAATGATACCTAATTAAATGTACATTTATTGAGCTGTTGTAAAATCACATAATTATACCTTCTCCAGCTAATCGGTATTACTCGAAATTATTATATGCTAATGATGGACTGACTAGTCGCATGTGTAAACCGTTAATCGTCACTGAAGAATCTTTTTGTCCACAAATGGTACTTTTGAAATTGCAAAATATTATATCTTAGCAGCTGTGGCCATTCTTTGATATCAATCAAGAAGAAATTATTTGAAGACTAACAAAACCAATAAAATACGTTTTGAAACGACGAACTCTCTCTCTCTCTGTATGTGTTTTAATTAACACATTTGCCAAATCTATTTCACATATCTAAGTTCAAAACTTCTGCTATAGAGAAATCTATAAAATTATTGTTACGGTATTATTATGTAACCTAATGTCTTCTTAATGGGAAACGTAATATATTAAAACTTATTCCACGGTGTACCAATTCGAGAATAATAATAAAAACGGAGGACCGAAATTTAGACTCCACCGCCAGTTCAACGAACAAAATAAAAAGAAACCTTATGTGGAATATGGCCGTGTCCGATTTGTACAATTTTCAGAGAGGGTGGGGTGCGGGATTTCTCAGAACGTAGAATACTGTATTTTACATCCATTTATATCTCAGGCTTGGGGGGATATTTTGGAAAACAGAGCCATGGAAATATTTTACAGAGAGGGAGAAATCCCAACCACCCACAGTTACAAATCGAACTGATGGTATCAAATATTAACAATCTGTCATTGAATCCCATTACATTACTAGAAAACTAAGCCATGTAAAATCAAAGTTGATCTAAACAAAAACATGCAGCTGCTACTTAGCTGATAATTATATCTTGTTGACACTAATGAACTTGAGTCTTAAAACTATGTCTCTGTTATCAGCTTAATGATAAAAACTGTTACGAGTCGACCTGCAATAGTTAACAACAATTCAGCTTTATTTTTAACTTCAAAGTACAGGAGTAAACGCAGGCATTAACTTACAAGTATCAAAACTATGAATTACTAGTTTCGAGGCAGACAGATTGCAAAAATAAATACTATTTAAACATACGACTGCCGTTTGTTACAATAAGATCATAAGTCTTTCAATTCCAAAATTATCTCCGTATATAATCAAATGTTTTCCCTTTGATATCCGTTTTATGCAGTTCAAGCAAACTATTTCAACGAAATCCTATTCTGCAGCATTCTGCTTTGGTGGTACTGTACATTATTAGTACATGTGGCATTATTTGATGAAATTTTGTACTATGTTGTGGATCAGCCACGTTAATCATTGTTTGTTATTGTCGATAGAAAGTAATACATAGTAGCAGTGGGTAACTGAGGTATGACAATTTTGCGTGATTATTCTTTACCCAATTAAACTGTAACATTCAGTATCCCAGTTAGGTGATTAACGGAGGATTTGTTTTTGTTTTTGTTTTTTTTTAAATTAAGTTTTCCATTAAGCTTCCTGATTGGCAAAAATTCCAGTCAAGTGATATGTCTCCAAAATGGATCCCGTGGTCACTATCCATTATTACTGCATTCAGAGAACATAACTGAATTGGATCCACGTGAAAAATTCGGAAGATCGCTTGAAAATGCCATGTTTACTATTTAAGAGTGTGAGTGTCCCGACACTCCAGTAATAGGAAAGTGACCCTCTTAGTAGACAAGTTGACCTAACAACATTATTTTATGCATATGTTACGGCGGATTCCCACAATTCGGGGCCTCCAGATGAGGCCCGGGACATGGGCCCCGCCTGCCCTGCCCTAAGGGCGACACTGCATGCACTAATAGAGGAAATCATGATACTTCGCTTCAAATGTACTTTATTCTTCTTCAAAATAACACATAAAAAAAAAAATCTACAGCTGACCGCGATTAGTGACAGAAAGTGAGTCCTACACGATAATCGAAGTCGCTTTGTTCTGTGATTGCTGGGTCTAAATGAAGCAGCCATGACGAAAGAAAAGCCAATTTTACACTCAAAGGAAGTGACGGGTACTGAGTGCATGCTGGCCACTCGCTGATGCATTTGCAATCTCCTTAGACCATCAGAACAGAACGTTTTGACAACCTCCAAGAACTTTATGATAAACTGGCGTAGGTCAACATACATGTGATATGAGCCCCTACTGTTTCGCAGGAACGCTATACCGCGTATCTTACGACAAAAGATAAACAAACTGATCAGCTCGGATACTCATCCGTATCACAAAGGATATCTACTTTTATTCCTTTGCAACCGCAATCAGTCCACTTTCCTAACCTTTCACTAACACAGTATTACTTTTTTCAACATCTTGAGCACGATTTGTCTGAAAAGACCTTCAAGAATAATTCAACTGACCACACAGTTAAAAACTGTCTCCAAACTTGAGTTAACTGAAGTTAGCACTAACGCTTTTATGACAAGTTGTCAGAAGTGAATACTAGAACTTGAAACTTCTGATTGATCGGGTAAGTTATTTTTGCTTTTATGCTTGTTTTAACAGCACCTTTCCTTTGTACCCCCCAACAAAAAATCTGCTTCTTAAGCTGCAACAACCGAATACAAACAACAAAACTATTAAAAAGAAAAGAAAATTTCGGTCGGCTTACGCAATTTATATACACTATCTTCTCATATTCTGAAACAATGTCAAGGACAACATAACTAGCTGCACTGAAAGACTCCATGCATACAAAAGGCAATTAAGAGATATTCACAGCGTTGTGAACTCAACACAAACACAAAACATCCGCTGGAAGTTACAATTATGGCACTATTAAAAGAGAAAAAGATAAACATCACATAAAAGCATCGCCGACGAAAATTAATTATTCTTTTTAAAACACACGCCAGTTTTTTTTTTTTTTTTTTTTTAAGTCATTGCTCTTGTAAGTTTAAAAATTGTCGAAATGGAACTTTCAACTGAGTAATACTAATTCAAACTCATCAGAATGCAAATTCTTGTATATACCGATACACATTGACTTGATATTGTTTCCAGGATAATATTTATCATTTGCAAACTAGGTGTTTAGTCTTGACCTTTTCTCACTTTATTCTGTTTACTACAGTATAGTCTTAAGAAAAGTAAGCAGCTAGTATGAATATTGATTAATTTGATTATATGCCATTAATAATATCACTTATACCTGTTTTTGCGAAGATTTCAGTTAATAACAGTGTAGTTTCTCACCTCACGATCAGTAAATTATGATTTTACTCTGACAGAAAATCACTTTAAAAAGATTCAAATCATGATTACTAGGGTTCTGAACTTGATGACCTAAATAAATCTCTAAATTTGATCTTGTGACAATTAGTGTTGCCACAAGACGAGACGAGACGAGACGAGACGGAGAAATGGATGTAGAAAACGAGAGGGGACAGACCTCTCGTAATGTACAATCTTTTCGAGACGAGACAGCCTAAATCTCGTCTTCTTGGCAACACCAGGGATAATGCAAAGAAATTACAATTATGTAATGTTTTCATTACCTCAGAAAAGTGACCGTAAAAAACCCATGATTAGAAAGGATTACAGACAAAACAAAACTTCTTTTATTTTCACTCATGGGGTTTACTGAAATGTTACCATGTAGCTACTAACACCAGTTATATAAAAAAAATCTATTACTTTGTTCTCTGATGTAAGCGTCTTGCATGGGAAACAACGTGTGACTCAAAAATAATTAACAAAGAGTTTAAAATATACAAGTACAATTGCAGATCCTAAAGCATTCAGAAATATGTTTTATAATACCAGAATTATGTTGGAAAATCACATTCAATTCCCGGTCACTGTAAAGACTGATGCAAATAATGATATGCTGAGTTTCTGGACTATGATCGATCTGACCGTCCAAGTGTAACAGACATGGAACACCATCCTACATGATGAACGATTGATTGATTTATTGCGTTCCTTAGACCAATACATTGTACTCATTTGCACATTTGGTATAGAACATGTCCATAGTAAGAATACATAAAAATTTTCAAAAAGTACATAGAATACATAGAAAATTAAGTTTTGTAGCAATACTTCGACATATATGTGACATACATTCACTTTCATTATCACCTGTTTTCTTTTCCCTTATAATAGTTAGTCTTGCAAGTACTCATCAACTGTATAGTAAGTTTTGTTTGTCAACATTTCCCTAACTTCACGACAAAATATATTGATATCCTTAATGCTTTTTAAAGGTTTGTAGCAATTTATTGTATACCGAAGTAATGCGGTGATCTTTCGAAAATTTTTGTTCTGTGGGACATTTGTCTGACTATTTATCTTTCTTGTGTTGTGTCTATGTCTACCAGAGTGTGTAGTGTAGACATCAAGGTTACTTTTTATCAGCTTTTAACACCACAAACATGGAACTGTTAGCAAGTTTAATTGCTTGAAAATTTTTCTGCAGCTTGTACGTAAATGTGTGTGTGTAATGATTCGAATAACTCTTTTTTTTTTTTTTTCTAAAAACTATCAATAGCTTATTTGAGGTTCCCCAAAAGAGAATACCATATTTTGCCCTCGAATAAAATGTACCATAATATAAGGATATCAATGCCTTTTTATTTAGAACAGTTGAGAGAGATGAAGATATTAGATGATAGTGTACGACATAGATTTGTTATATGAGTTTTCCAATTTAGTTTGTCGTCAATATATAGCCCTAACAACTTAGTACTTGTGACACATTCTGTGGTGGTGTTACTTATGGTTAATTTAGGATAAGCTGGGACAGCAGTATACGAATGAAAGAAAAAAAAAGACAATTAGTTTTAATGGCATTTAGGATTGAATTATTATGATAGAACCATTTTTCAAGTTTATTGGAAGCAGCATTGATGTTATCTTGCAGTTCTGAAGCATTACTGCCTTTAATTAAGATATTGGTATCATCAGCGTACAAGATCATAGTCCCTTGGTTAATATGTGATGGAAGATTGTGTATATGAGGAAAAGTAACGGACCCAGAACCGATCCTTGAGGAACACCTAAATTGATAAGGGAGGGTTTGGATAACATTTTTTGTTTATGCATGTTTTGATCCGTGTGAGTTCAACATGATTTTTTAAAGATGATGAAAACCATTCATTAGTAGTTCCCCGTATCCCATATGATATCGGATACCTCTACGATTGGATGCGTGAGCATATGAATTCCTGTGTTCAACAACGTGGTAGTGAGTGAAGTCTACAGTGGTTACTGATGAAGACTTCGATATGGCTCTCCGCACGCATCCTGTAATTCGTGATATTGTAACCTCGAGCAATGTAATACACCACGTAGACAATTCACCTAGTACAACTCATTTTCGTGTTGGGATTTCATTCTTCGACAGTGTATTTTGGTGTTTTCCTGCCGGTTTCGCTTGTTGTCTTGCAATAAAGGATTCCCGGTTACAACAAATTGAACGTACAGGCGGAGTCCATTTCAAACTGTCAACTCTTTACGACGTCAACAACATCTGATAACTGACAGTTTAAACCTAAAAGGATTCAACTTGTCCAAAGCTCTTTGGAAGCCTGCCACCTGACCGAATACAAACGATCATCAGTACTTTGCTATGTCAACAAGATATAGCATTGTCATTGAGAAATATTAAGATAACTTCACGATTAAATTTAAAACACATCTCAATCATTGAAACCAATGTTGTTGTTTTTTTATTATTACGATATTAAACAGGATATCGGCTGAGAAACTTCCGTATTTCTTTTCTTGCTTATCTGCTCTGCATTCGTATTTGAATAACACACGGACAATGACACACGCGGGAATACCTACTGGTGGACACCCTAAAAAGTGTTTGGTAAGCAAAAAACTACAATACCATACATAGGTGAATGCGATTGATTCCCTACAGCAAATAATGCATCTAGGGTGGTCTACTTCTTTCTTTTGTCCCGCACTATACAGCTAAACGGAAAAGTACATTAATATGCAAATATACTAATGTTGCAAGTTTCTTCTTCTCTTAACAACTACCCTGTGACGCACAGTTGCTTATTATTTTCTTGTTAGGCTCGATCACGTACATCAATAGTCTTGTGTATACAACGAACTAATACAAAGAAAAAAGAAAACTGGGAAATCAATACAACAACAAGCTTGACTAAATCCAATCACAAATTTTAACATTAATTACATTTAACAAAAGCATACCTGGAGAAAAATTAATAGGCACCATCGAAATGCGGGTATTGGGAAGAATACTCTTCATGAGCCTTGCTTCGGCAGGATGATTGAATCTGAAGTAATTGGATCGACCAACGCAAATCATACAACCTGTAATAAAAGAAAAAAGAGGAGCGTAAGTTTATAATATAAACTTAGGGTAGTACCAATTACGAGTGACAACATACTGTAGTGAGTACAGTGAGGCTAGCGTGAATTCATTAAATTGAGAAAGCTAGCGCAATTAAAAGGACGTCACCAGATTAAAAATAGCCGAATAAATCGAGATCACTGATCCCAAATTTGGAATCAATTTCTACCTGCACGTGATAGCGTGAATTCTTAAAATGGAGAAATCTAACCAAATGGAAAGAACCTGTCGACTTGAGTCATCAAATAAATAATAATAATAATAAAAAAAAAGTTCCAATAAATCGAGACAAATCGGAAATCTGCCTAATAAACTCAAAGCTCTACTCAGTTTCTAAGAATCTGAAAACTCAAAAAAATTTGAAACTCTATGCAAGGCCTGTGAATGCATCGTTTGAATGAAAAATACTCAGATTAGACAAGAGAATGTTGTTTCGACATGTTAATCTCATTGCATTTTTATATAAATTATAATTAAAAGCCATGTGCAAGGAAGAAAATAAATGTGCTTCAATCAATTTAAAAAAATACTTCGAAATACACTTTTTTACAAACACAGCGAAAAAGAAACAAGACGTAAAATACATATAACTATTCATGAAAAGACATCTCTGTGAATGTCAAGTTGCAAAATATTTAATTACTGAGAGCTAGAGACTAATGAGGTACGGGAGTGAATATCCGTACTGTTCATAATTTTTCTTTCGCAAATGATGGATGAGAGTTGGAGAGAGAGAGGGGGGAAAACCACTAGGTTGATGTTTTTAAAGGTTAACAATGGAAACATTCAGCAGGAGACAAAAAAAGCATCTTCCTTTCACATTATTCTAATGTCGTTTAGTTTGTTGAATTAATGATGTCGGAAGGACCGCCTACTTACGGGTGGGGTCAAGTTGGGGCAACGAACAGGTAGCCAAACGTGACGACAAAAGAGAAAACGAAGCTCCGCTGGTTGTTAAATTTTGAGCACTCTATTATGAACGATACACAGGATGGGTTTGTCTCATGTCGTTCGGTACTTTTCCACCTCCAGTCTACCACTCAAATGACATTAAATAAGGTTTGTTGATTTCATTAGCACTTCTTTGTTACAGCACAAACTTTGAACGGTTGAGAGCCTGAACGACAGGCATAGATTCGAAAGAAGTCCTGGGACTAGTGTTTATAGATTATAATATTCACACGTGAACCTAAATATCCTCAAATTCACTGAAGCAATCAATAGCACGTACAGGCTAACCACACACACACATGCTGTGTTAGAAGTCATCCAGTGCTGCCAACAACAATGGCCCTACGTCAGCATTTAAGATACATGCTAACATTCGAACATATATAAATGCTAACATTCGAACATATCTGATCCTTTACGTCAAGCAGTGTTGCAAACTTTGTTAAGCTGGCAGAACTGCACGACTGGACATTTTAGTGTCAAGCTATAGATAGTTAGCCTATACTATCTCTACCACGATTGGGAAATTTCCCGTTAACTGCTTAAATGAATTTGAAGTTATATGTGTAAATGCTGCCATAGTCTGCATACACAAAGCACCAAACTACTTCCGGCTCTCATATCTGTCAGGTACCACGTTGTTGCTATTATTATGCACTGGTATGAAGAAGGCAATATTAAACGCTTGGATTGGCCTGCCCAGAGCCCCGACCTCAATTCCAAATTAACACCTGTGGGACGAGTCTGACCAGCGGATATGGTCTCGGGGAGATGCGGCCAAATTCCATTGCCAGTCTGTATGAGATTTTGCAAGAGGAATGGTGGAACTTTACAGAGGACGTCCTCCACAACCTAGTTGAAAGCATGCCGCAGACGGTGGCTCCTGGTATAGCAGCAAGAGGATGGTCTGGACCATAATGACTAAAGACCATAAAATCAATTTCAAATACAGTAGTAAGAGGGGCGCCACCGCGTTTTGACAAGACAAGGAACCCAGCCCAATATTTCAGGCAGATAAAGCCAAAGTATCATCCTTAATTAGCTACGTGATAGGTTTTCTTTGCTCACCTTTACCTGTATCTGTTATTCTAGAGGCGCTACAGAGGATTTGCTGTGTTGCTAAAGGCCAGAAGCTACAAAATGAGAACAATAGAAGGAAGTTCTACTGCTAAAAATGCAGCATGAGTAAACAAACGCCCTTCCTTGGTTCAAATACTGTCTATCTAACAAGTTCTATAATCTGCAGACGCCTTTATTTTGGAATTACCTCAAGTACTGTTACATTGGGGGATATCTAAATTGAAATTCATAATGTCCCTTATTTAAAACAAGATACTGAACTGGGACAATTGAAAACTAAATCAAAAGCTTTCAGGTTTCTAAGTTTCAAACACGGAACCGACACGCTTATGCCTACACTATCGACTAAAATTAGGTGCAAGGAAATAGCATAATAAAGAAATCTTAACATTATATTTACACAATAGAAAGAACTTACTTCAAATTACTTATGACAATTTTAACAAACTCTCAGTAAAAATGAAGTTCGCGCATGAAACATTCTGATTCTTTGTACAAAACAAATGAAATCTCTGATTATACTAATCATGCTTATATCTAACGAAATCCAGTTTTATATTATTATGTATACGTGAAAATCTAGGAAGGTTATATTATTATTATATTATATATTTAGGGCGCACTGCAATACTCGTGGGAACTGATTACTATTGATGCTTGCCCGGATACAGGATTATGACCCGAAGATCCCCGGAGAAGGTAACTATGGTAGTTTGCCATTGCCTTCCATCGATTACAGATGACATCCTAAGAACGGAATCTACAGATCAAAGTGGCTTCTGAATAACTACGTTCAATATATGTTCAGTGAGATTCGAACTCAGTACACCGTGATAACAAGGAGATGAGAGAAAATATTGTCATCAAGAAAATTTTTTAAAGGAGAAGCGTGTGCTGTCAATCTAGTGCCAACCAGCCGGTATTTCACAGGTATGGTCGTAAATTTTACTGCCATCGTGAGTAATTCCGGTAATTGATACGGGCCTATTAGCAGCGCTACACAAGACCGATATTTTATTCGTTTCAGAAAGCGAACTACCACCTACCCAATATGGTCCACAGACCGCATGGGAACCAAACGCGAGACGCTCCTGCTATAACAGGCAATTTACAAAAGAAGGTTCCAGTAATTTTATTTTCCACGGTTGAGAGAGAGAATGAAGGATCATTTTAGTAACAAGCATTGCACTGAGATTCAAACACGTGCGTGGTTCGGTCCCACCTTTATTGTAGGTGCTATCCCCGTAAGTTATGTGCATGCATAGAGTATAAAGAGCTACTTAAAGAGAAACAATCAAATTTAGGCGCTGACATACAATGATCAGGTCTTCTTGTCAATTCAGCCATATTGTCGCTAAATCCAGCCTTTTTGAATTCTGACTTATCTAAGTGCTTGGACAGAATGTGCCCAATACTCATTAGTATGCATTAGATTTTCATTTCTTACACTGTTTCAAAACGAACAGAATTAAATATGCATGTTAATGCCACATCTCATTATCTCCTTCAAAAGTAAATTTATGACAAAACGCATTTCACGAATGTATTTCTGACAAAATCTAGCTACTGATACATTATATGACCTCCTTCTCATATACATTAATATATAAATCGAGCAACATTCAAGACGGCCAACTTCCAGATGGCGGACATAACGAACTCACCCTCTAAATGATAGTACATTTCACCCAGTGTCTACATTCTTTTCCTTTTCTTAATCGTTTTATTAATAAACGTGTGTTTTCATACTTAGATCACACTATAAGTAGGGGAAGGGTGGGCATAGTGGCCACGTTAAGGATTTTTTTCCAGTAAGTAAAATATATATATATATATATATATATGTATGAAAATTTTGCATGAGTTACTTTCGTTATTCAGGTTCATGCAAAATAAATTATTTTGGAGTTAATGTGGTTACGTGAAAAGAAAACCTAAATTTGCCGCAACCCTACGAAACAGCCACTTTGCCCTACAGGGCACGGCAAAATGGTTACTGGGTGCCCGATAAATAATAATAATAAAAAAAAAACTGTTTGACAGCATTCGAAAGCATATGAACGTGCATTTGATAACATGAAAGCAATATTATCAATCAATACAAAGATGTGAAATTTGTTAGTGCATTTGAAACTTATTTTGTAACTTAAAAGTGTACAATTGTTTAAAGCAATTAAGTGTGCAATTAGTTTAACATCATTAGCATTGATTTTTTTTGAACAAAATGTTGTTAGCTATTGTCTTTGTTGCAAATTATTTACACATATCATACAGGGTGGCCAGAAAGCCCCTTTACACGTGCAATTATTTCATTGTAACTTTAATAACACTAACAGTATCGTCCAAAACGTCCGTATGTGTATCACCATTATCCCTTCACAGCTAGATACACCTCCTGCCGGCGGTTTAAGTCATCGTCCGTTAGTTCATTGATGGCCATTGGCCGGAATGCTTGTAAGCCTAAGTCCATTTTCATGTGGCGTTGCATTGAGCTCCTTTTAATTTCAAGTTCTGCAGCACGCTTTCTAATCGACTTTCAGAGTGAACGTACCACTGACGCAGTAACTTCAGCACATGTTTCCCTTCGGGTTGATGGACGACAAGAGCGGGGGGCATCTAAAACACTTCCCAGGCGAAAAGCTTTCTTCTCCCATGTGATCAAAGTCTGACGACTTGGTGACTCCTTACCGAACCGTTCACGAAATCTATCCATCACTTTTGTCATATTTTCGTTGTGCTTCCGTTCATGGACCCACACTAATCACTAAGCGCTCCTCCAAAGTGAAGTCGCTAGTATCTGTCACTGTTCATCAAACACAGAAAGGCGAGACAATGAACTGGTCAATGCACAGATTTTATTCTCCTCCCCGGGCAGTCATGTGGCAGATCACGTTTCAATTCACGTGAGGAGCACTGCTGCCATATCAATGATCAGGATGGGAGGTTCAAATCTTAAAAATCTTACCATCTTACACTGTTATACACATTTAGTTCAGGTGTAAAGACTTTCTGGCCACCCTGTGGACGAATTCATCGTCGCCTTCCTCGCAACCGGCACAAGCCTCCTGTGACCAACGTAGACAGCTTGAGCACCTGATCCATCCTTCATTGTCTCTGAACGTAGAAAAATAGTCGCCATTACATAAATGCGACTCTACAGTCTACACAACAAACCCTACATCTTACTTCGACAAATACATTTGAAGCTTAACTCATATTGTTTTAAGGGCTTACTGATAATAAGTATTAGGAAGTCGTATTTCGTTACAATAATTATTGCAATACGCGCACCTTACATCAGCAAGTTGAAAAACACGTAAAGTTACAATCATTTCCCAACAACTGATCAGAATAACTCCGAACTTCAGTATGACACTGCTGGAGATCTAGCGGAGTACTTGAGGCGTTTGCCGCTTAGTGGCAGCATCGCACGGGGAGCAAATAACCAGTAGCCACTTTGCCAATACTTCCCCTACTTATTCTTTTGAATCAAACTTTTGGCTACTGTACCCGTCTTTATGGACGAAATAATTTTTATCATGTTTTTCTGGAGTTTTCCTGATGTACCTCACTTCTTCGTCAAGTTTAGTCGAAAAAGCGCTCTGAATGATCGATAGGTTTACTTGTTAGATACTGTAGTTTCGCAATTATGAAATGGGAATAAACACTA
>JAGDQP010042205.1:0-16622 GCA_022664845.1 Lepisma saccharinum | reverse complement strand
AAATATTATAAATCATAGTACCATAGTTCACACAGTGTAAATGTATCTTTGTTTTATATATATAACTAATGCAATTGGCATTATTGTTAAAAACTAGTGTAACATATGTTTATACGTATGAAAAGTAAAGTGATTCTATACTATTGATTCTATAATATCTATTCTATACTATTGCACATCTTAAAAGAGAATCTATTTGTGTACATATGATGAAGATAATACAATATCGTTATATGTAAATAAGTGTCAATACTCAAAATATCTATGCATTACGTAAGTGGCCGATAAGCATAACAACATACTTGTATATTCCAAACTAGATATTTATTGTGCATTATAGCCCAAGATATTTATATCTAATTGTCACACATACTCATTGGTGGACGAAGGAACTTATATATAGATATCTTAAATGTAATCCTCGTACTTTGCTATTATAATAAACTTCACTTTTGATGTGACTTAATATCCCATCTTAAACTGAAGATGACAACAAATGATGTTCTTTTTCATCTAATAGTGAGTGTGAGTTACTTTTATTTTCAACTATCCCAGGTTATGAATTATTATTAAGTAATCAATATTAATTGATTTCGATTTTTATATCAATATAATATACCACCAATGGTCACCATCCGTAGTGTAGTTGATATGATTTATTGTAGTTTTCGGTCATTATTCACTAATTACTACTTAATTCCAAATACGAATCAGGTTGGTCTGTCTGTAGAAGTTTCCTTTGTTCAGCCGGAAAGTTATGAGATGATGATGACAGAAATGCTTTCTCGCTTTGTAGCTTGTTTCAAAAATTATTTATACTAGGTACAGAACCTCGAGACACTGAGCATTAAAGCCTTGTCCTTGTGTCAGCTCTAGTTTTCTTAAGGGGATTTAATTGAATGACGTAGACAGTGTCGGCGAGGGCGATTAGAGGATAAAAGTGCGGGAACAAGAAGGAAAAACTTAATATTTCCATATAAAATCATATAGATTTTAAATGGTCAATTAAAAAATGTGGTGGGGTAATAGCCCCTTGCCCCCTAAACGCCGCCCACGATCGGAGAGATTTCTATACTAAATTAGATTTAACAAAAGTCATTATCTTTGAAGTTACATTCCAATTAACTACTAGTTAAAATCTTCCTGTTAGCTTCTTTCGCTGATTTTTCACCGCTAAAATAACATTTAAAACTTGCAAAGTTAACGCGAGAACTGTTAAATATCCATACTAAAACACTCCACATTTTAAAAAATGACGCTACTGTAAAAATAAATAAACAGGTAATTTTAAAATCCACCTAGAATATAAATAGAATTAAAACTGAGAGCTAAGCAAATTTTGCTTTTATTTTACATATAAAATCGTGGCGGTTGAATATGGGCAAAATATGTTATTGCCTGGAAGTGAAAATCCAAGCCACTGCTATTTTCATTTAGGTATAAAATTATGGTGGGCAAATAAAATGCTTGAAAACGAAAGACCAAACCATTTTGTGTTTAATGCATTTATAAAATCTTTGCGGGGGGGGGGATATGTACCTTGCCCCCACCAAAAATCATGGGAGGCAACTGACCCTCTGCCCCCCGGTTCCTACGCTCCGCCTGGTACAAACAATTCATTAGGTCGTATAGCCCTCTTTAAAACCCCACTTAGACTTTTTCTCTCACCTTTTTCGGTTAATTCTCTGATTTTCTCACCAAATTTAAAAATTGACTACATTACACTGAACTTTCTCGGTAAAAACAAAATACAACTGTATATGAAAAGTGCTGAACGAAAGTAAAGGAATATAATTAAATGTGTTTGTATTAATGAATCGAATGAGTTCTCCTCAAGGTTCGTCCCTCTCGACGGCTCAAAATATGAAACAAAGATAAACTACTTGTAATAACAATCATCAGGTTGAATAATAATATTCTTCATCGATCAAAGATGAATGGTAAAATCATTGTTATAGATAATTCGTCCAATCCGCAATATAAACATTCTAGCTTTCATTTCATATAGATTTCAAATTAACTGATTATGGATTCCAAACCACTAAATTAATCCTGTAACTTAATATAACAAGATTGTTAAGACAACAATGGGTTTTGAATTAACTTCTCTCGAATAATGAAGAAATGTAAAATGATATAAATGGAAGTCCGCCAATTATGATTATTGTGGTAACTTTATCTTACAGATAAACTAAACTGGTGGAAATAGGATTTCGTCACTTGATAGTTACATAGTCCTCGTATCATCAATAATTATAATTGGAATTGGAATTGTGTACTCACGATGAAGGTTTCAAAGCCAAAAGCGGAAATCCAACATAATGGCTGACAAGTAGTAAACCAATCTAGAAGCCCTTAGTAATATCCAAGCGTTCATTAGTGATTTGATTGATGTAATCTTTCATTGTGGCCCATGGGAACACCGAGAGGCCAAGTATTAGAATTACCTTTAATTATTGAAAGGACGAGGGCCAAGTTCGTACAACAATGTGGAATCGAACTATTTTGACAGTAGTTGAGGAGTGATTTGAACTTTTAACTGTTCACGACTTTCAAGTTTGAACGTTCTTCATTATCTCTTTTGAAAATTTTGCTTATTCATGTACTTTTGAAACGATTTGTTTGAACAGTTGAAATTTGATTTACTGTGTGAAACATGAACTAAATTAAATCTTTTCTTATCAGTGAATTAGTAAATTCTTGATTATACCTATAGAGAAATTTATTGTGCTAAAAATTATTTATTTATTTAATCATTAATTTATGATTATTATGATGTCCATGTTTGACATGCGGGGGTAAACTTCATTTGTGGAAGACTATCGAGTTTTCTTCCTAACCTTCATGTGGTATAATTGGACTCTAATCAGCATCTTCCTTCTGTGTGGCATAATAAAATGATGTGATAATTGAATAGAACTAAGCGATATTAGTTTTAGTGATCATTTCGCTCATTTCGGTTTGAAATACTTTAAATATTGCAGCCTTATACTACTTTCACTTATATCCTTCTGCCTCTCGGCATGAGTACTGGGCATTTTAGGTTACCTAACCTAGCCAATATCGTTAGAATATAATGCACGCTGTTACCTAACAACATTCTTTAATTAGTCCAAGAATTTTTCTCCTTGAAAAATGTCGTGCAAGGTTGGTTCTCCTTCTTGCTTATAGACTAATGACTTATATCAATTTCATTAAAGTGATGATATTGTTTTAAGTAATACAGGCTTGTACAGCCACTTACAATAATAAGTGGAGGTTTGATGTATAAGAAATAGAGATTACTTAATTAAAGATTACTTTGTGCAGATGGTATGGGATTGGATGACAGGTTCCAGTGAGGAACCAAAGAGCTGACTCGTTAAAGTTGTTGTTGCTTATGTAATTCAGCGTTCCTATGATGCCAAGAAGTTAGTTAGTTGATCAATCTGTTACATGTTTTTAGTTGTTTAATTAAAATATATTGATTCGCTCCACTTATTTTTGCTTTCTTAAGTATATAAAAGCAATGCTTTTACAAAGAAAATATCATATTTATTTTGTTATGTGATCGGAGAACCGCAGAAGATCGATGGTTTACAATAAATACTGTGTTATCATAATCAGGATAAACAAATCTCATTGGTCTGATGGTTATCGTGTCGGCCTTTCGTGCCTAGGTTAGCGAGTTCGAACCCTGATAAATCATTTTTTTAAAAATTGGTTAATGAGTTCAAACCTGGCACAAACGTTTTTCTATTTTTTAAAAGCTTCTATATTAAATTTTTCAAATAACATTACTTTTTCTATTTGTGAGTTTCTTCTACCACGATACATTAAAATTGGATTTAATCTATACGTACTCTAATTTACATTATGCACTTTGAATTGACAATGAATTTGAATTTTATTTATGGCCTTTAGGCATGTAAGGCTCAGGCAGGGATAGAGAAGGAGAAAGTATTCGGAAATGTGTCTGCCAGGGCCTAGGTTGAAGGTGCAATTTCTACATTTGCCTGGTGTGACATAGGAAAAACCCTGGACAAATCTCAGACAGGAGGGTCCGTCGCTGCGAATGAACCCACGACCTCCCGAATGCTACGCCAACGCTCTACTACCGAGAACTGATAATGAAGAATGAGCGGGGGTATCTTAGTATTCTTGACACCCAGTATATTATATTCGTATATTCACATCTACAGTGTATAATTTGTGTGCATGTCTGAATTGATTTATGTTGTTTAAGCATAACACTTGTCCGAAAGGGGTGGTTAAAAGGATCCTGAAAGGATTTGTTTAAAATTATTTTACGGCCTTTAGGCATATGAGGATAGAGTTGGGAGAGTGTGTTGGAAGATAGACGGTCAAGGCCTATTTATAGGCACCATAACAGCGTTTGAATATAGTATGGCTGAGGAAAATATCTTGGGATACCTTCGTTAGAATGGTCGACCGCTGGAATCGATCCCATAACTTTCTGAATGCTGAACCAACGCTCTAGAATTTTCTGAAACTTTATTCACCCTAAGCGAGCTTTAATTGTTCAATTTGATATACCGTTTTTAACCTGTATGGACTGAATTAATTTAAAATCTTAGAATTCTTAGAATTAAGTTAAAATCACACACGCAAACATTCATGTCCGAGCCGTACCACTAACTAGGAACACTCCCGAGATGATAATCAGGCACAAGCACAATTTTGCGCGGAATCGATGGCCCACTAACCAAAAAGGTACCTTTTACTCCCCGCACTCAAAAGTTGAGGAAGAAAATAGTAAAAAGGTTGGAAGTCATCACCACCTGCGACGTCAGGGTGACAGATTTCGACGTCATCCACTGTAAATACAAGTACCAAACCACCATTTGCTAGGTCCTAGCTTGGTACAGGTGTAAGATGTTGGCTTACTAAATAAAAAAAACGGATTCGAATGCCAGCGGGGGCAAGATTTTTTCTTCTTTTTTTCTTTCAAAATGTATTTTTATATATTCATACTTATTATTAATAATTGCTTTGGCATTCAAATAGAGGATACTGAAGCCTAGGATATATATAAATAAACCAGGTCTGGCCCTCGAGGTGTGAAGGGGGCACGGAGGTCCGAAGGGAGTTGGGCGGCGTGAGCTTCGCGGGGTCGGGGGAGGCGCAGTTCCCGGTTAGCGATCTAGCACTTTTGTCTTCGATTTTTTTAAATTCAATTTTCTAATTTTCAAACCTTTCTACAAATTTGAATTTTGCGCCAACATAAATGAAACAATTACCATCTTGTAGAGCTTGAAGAAATCTTCAATTAAAAAAAAAGAAGGTCATTATCAGAGCAAATACGACCGAGATATTGCTAAACTACCAAAAAACACTAATTTATTTAGAGATTAGGTTACCTCTTTTGAGCTGAAATTTGGTGGAGAGCCATCATTTTTAATGCTGAATATGGTAGTATTATTTTTATCACGGTTCCCTTAAGATACTTTTCACCATCTTACCCTGCTAGGCTTTTTCGGCCTGCACTTTAGTTTAAACAATTTATAGGACGAAGTCGGTTCTTTCCAATGATCAGGTGTGGACTTCGTCTTTCATGGCTTATGTCTTTCGTTGGCAAGATGGCGTAGGGGAAACGTGCTGAACTTTTCTGTGCTAAAACAAGCCAACATAGGTTTAAACCCTGTTGAAGTCAAGGTGTTTTACAAAGCGATCGTGAAGAATGTAATCATAACTTCTCATACAAAACGGATAAACCTTCAGAATGTGGAATCAAACAACTAAGTCACTATAGAGAAGTAGACGATTTACAAATGTTGTTTAAGCCCGTCGTACACGATTCAATAAACATAGAATCAAATTCTTGAACAAGCAGTTGGATGAGTGTGTAAACGATCCAACTGGAATAATCAAAAGGTTGTATCCAAGTAGTGAAAGTGCTTGGATGGTGCTCGTACACGATTCGATAAGTTAAGCGGAAATGTGAAGGAGCCAAAGCACATGAGTCGATTTTCTCTTTCTGCATTGAAACTATGAAAGCGGGAACATGGAGTGAATGTTAAACATGATATGCGTCGCTTTTAATAAAATAATAACCTGATTAACGGCTGCGATTCCGTAGTTGGTGATGCCTCGAACATCGACTTTTTATTGCTTTATTCAAAACTCTTTTCAATTCTTATAAGTTTTTATTTATTTCCGGTTACACGCACTTCTATAAACATCTAACGACAACTAACAATCCAAAGTGAAAATGCATATTTTATTATTATTTCGTTACATACGCATTCCAGTTGATCAAGATAGCCCCATGTGGAGGCATATTTATCGTGATACTTCGTGTCGGAATAGGTTTATTTGCGTTCATTACTACATGCAGATTGTAGGGATGTGGCGGAATATTAATAGCATTGCGTAGTATTATGAATGAAACATTATTTGCTACAAAAATCATGGCCACAATGTTGAATAAGCAAAGGCGGGTTAAAGAAGGTTAGATCTTTTATTATATGCGATGCATGGTTTAATGTGCTTGCTCAAATACGTGGAAGCAAAAAAGTATTTCCAATTACTTTTCGCTATTTCATACACAAATTAATGTGCTCGCTCACCAACGTGGAAGCAGCCAAGTAGTTAGAAGTACTTTTCGCTATTTCACTTTAATTTAATACTTCCATGACTCGAAACTTTGTTATATTTTAAATTACAACACTTTCACATACGTTGGAAAGGATTACATTGTTTTGTGCCGTATAGTAAAGTGTACCCATATAATTCTATGTTTAGCAGCTTTGAACTTCCAACATACAGTAAATAAACACTCGACCTTTGCACATAAATTATGAGCAACTCAGTGGCACTTTAAATATTAATATCCTACTGCTTCTAAATACAATACGAACTTTATTAGGAATTATAGTAAACCCTCTGTATCAATTTCTATTGCAATAGTGATTGTACGAAAACTGCAGAAGAAACATCAGGTACACTTTACCTCAGGAAGATGCGATGAAATTTCTTGTAGCGATACTTTATTTTATTTTATTTTGATTTTCTGATAATATCTTTATTTCGCATCATAAAAACAAGGCTTTAAAAATTCCCTGCTCCATGTTCACATTTTAATTTTTTACATTCCGGAAGCACAGTTGTCAGGTGTTCAAGTCACCAGCGATGTGATTGGTAGATCACTGAGCTGAATTAAATAAAAATAGGACAGGTTTTAAATAGGACGAATTGGATGAGAAGACTTGAATTCAAGAGATTTCCTGTGTGGAGGCTCTGACTCGTGACGTCATTTTCATCCAATTGCTTGTTCAACGCTCTTGTTCAAGCTTTATTGAATCGTGTACGAGGGGTTTTAGGAAAGGCAAAATAAAATCTATGAGAGTTACAAAGACAATTAAGAACACGCCATTGATCTGAAGTATCCACTTTTCATGTTATTATTCTTAGAAAAAAGCACAATACCATTTATTAAGCAGCATTTACGCAGCAAGCCTGTGGAGTGACACCTAACGACTCAGACTTTCAACAAGGAGACCTGGGTCCAGTTCCCGACCAGGTAGTGACCTTTTTCGTATAAAATAATGGCGGGATACAAAGATTAATATCCGGTTCGAGAACTTACGAGGCATCAATGGCGAGAATCAGAGTAAACAGTGTGTGTGTTCTTTAGCATGATGATAATGTAGTTCTCATATTTTTCATCGGTCTTTCTCTCTCCCTGTCTTTGCTGCCGTTTCTTTCTCATTTCTTTGTTTCTTTTTGTTCTTCTCTCTCTCTCGCACTCTCTCCCTCTCTCTCGCTCTTCGTCTTTATTTTTCTATTACTTATTGCTACTCTCACACACACTTACTCTTTATGTGCGTTGATTGTTTCAGAGCTAAAACATTAGAGAGAGAGAGAGAGAGAGAGAGAGAATAAAAGAATAGCCTCTCCAAAGGATTTAATTTTCTATTTACTAACACAAACAGTTATCCTTACCCTCTCCGATTCTCTCTCTCTCTCTCTGACCCTCTGTATGTGTGTGTCTGTGTTCGAACAAGACAAGTCTTCTTGCATAACATAGTGATGAATAATGCATGATGTCCATAACATTATTTTCCTTTCCTTTGCTTTAATTCCTATCTCTTTGAACTTAACGTGAATGTAATTTCTGCGTAACTTTCTCGTGGTTCTCTAAATGATGCTCACGGACTAAATCTTCCTTCCTCCAAATGGAGGAATATCCTGGCATGCCATGTTTTAGCGCACATTTGTTCTGTCATGTTGGTTGTCAGTGTATTAGACGTACAGTGAAACAATTCTCATGGAGGAAATCGCTTCTATTTCTTATACGTCCAACCTCCACTTGCTTTTGTAAGTGACTGTACTAGGAGCAGTTTTCTTAAATCTTTCGATATTTTGTGTATGTAGAAATGTTGTCTTTCTGCCCCTCGCCATTAGGCACTTTACTTCAGTCATTTCTCGATTGACTTACTTACTTACTTAATCTGTGGCTTACGAAAATTGCAAGTTCATCGCCGCAGTAACAAACGTTCTCCATAAGATTCTATCCTGAGCAACATCAAGCCAGTCTTCTTCACAAACACCTACTTCTCGAAGGTCACTTCTAATATTATCCTCTCAAAATCGTCTCGATCTCTTCAATGGTATCTTTCCCTCCGGTTTACCAACCACGATGGAACATAATCTTCGTTTCTCCAACCCCCTAACCTCGAGCTACATCGAATGCCAACCTTAGTCGTCGCCTTTTCATTATTCTAACAACATCGGGTGAGGTCGAGTATTCAATAAAAGACTTTTGTCGACAGACACGCAGACTCAGGTCTGCCGACAGTCTGCGGACAGTCTTGGATTCCTCCACAGACCGACCGCATTCAGCTTTAAGACAGAAGTCTTTGGATTTTTGTCTCCCGGCCGAGATGGAAGACACAGGCAAGGATCCTCTGGTGTGGACGGAAAACAAGGGGACAAATGTCTTCCACGGCTGAGTTTGGTGCTTCTGCTTCCCTCTTTCCACCCCCTACCAGATGACATACTCTCCACCAGATGACATGACAAAAATATGTTCAATGTGCTTCTGATTAGAATGTATGTGCAAAATTTCATGATGGTATTTCAATGGGATCATGTTGGGAAAAAATCTAATATAAGTACATAGCCATTTATGTATAACGTGTATAATTAGCTTAAACGGCAGTACGCAAAATAGCTTTTAGCAAAGTAAATTTAATTGGTTAAAATATGATCTACAGTATATTCATTTTAGTTCTATTGTAGAACAAGCCGAGCCGCCGTAGTTCAGTAGTAAAGCATTGGCGTAGCATTCGGGAGGTCATTGTAAGATAAGATAAAATGGATTTTATGGGCGGTAAAAGCACTATGGCTTACGAACGTCCCGATGGGAGCTCGTGGGTTCGATTCCAGCGGCCGACCACCCTGACTAAGGCTTATCCAGTTTTTCTCAGCCACAGCAGGCGAATGTCGAGATGTCACCTTCAATATAGGTCCCGACCCACACTTTCCCCAATCCACCCCCCTATCACTGCCTGACCCTTAAATGCATAAAGGTCATAAATATCAATTTAAAAAAGGCAGTAAGAATTATTTATTTACAGGCTAATAAACCTACCACATTTACTACTTTATTATAATAATAAAGTGGTAGGTTCATTAACCTGTAAGTAACTAATTTCAAACTAATAATTCTTACTGCCTTGTTTTAAATACAGACATCATGCTGGACTGATTAGTTTTTACTAGTTTTGTTCTACAATATTTTTAAATTTGAATTATATTTATGACATTTAGGCATCTAAGGCTCAGGGCGAGATGTCCAACACCTTGGGAACGATTCGGGGAGGTGTTGGACAGGACCTATGTTGAAGGTGCCATCTCAACATTCGTCTGATGTGACTGAGGAAAAACTCTGGAAAAACCTCAGTCAGGGTGGTCGGCCGCTGGAATCGAACCCACGAGCTCCCGAATGCTAAGCCAATGCCAACGCCATCCTCCAATTTAAGTTCTCTCAATAAGTGCTCTGCATGTTGGTTACCCCTTTTGAATAACTCTCGTATCCAATATCGTTTGCGCTTATATTTCCTGTTAGACTGGATAACCAAATAGCTGGCACAAACACCCGCGAAAGCCACTGCTTCCGTTATGATCTCTCAAAAAAACCAGACTGAAGTGTGAACGCTAAACTTTGGTCGTGACATACTACCGTCGGCAGACATATGTCTCAGGACGGACGTCTGCGGCAGACTTTTGTCTTAGGACTGAAGCCTTCAAGTGAATACTTGGCCTGAGTCGTAAAGTTCTTCATTATGCAGTCTCCTCCATTCCCCAGTCATCTCGTCCCATTTCGGCCCATATATGTTTCTCAAGACCTTATTTTCAAACCTTCGTAATTTATAATCATCTGCTATAGGGTCGTACTCCAAATTTCGCAATCGTAAAGTATTCCTGGGAGAATAACCTTTCTGCATATTTTCAATTTCAACTTTCTTGATATTAATCGTGAGATTAGGAATTTCTGGATTGAGTAGAAACATGCGTTGCTCGATGATAAGCGACTTTTTTATTTCTTCCGTGAACTCGCTTTTGCTTGTTATGTATGCTCCGATGTATTTAAATTTGTTTACTTTCTCTATGACCTCATCCCTAATTATTATGCTTTTATTTCCTGCACTCTCTGTGTTTCGGCTTGTTACTATGTAAATTGTTTTCTCTATGTTTACCTGTAGACCTATCTCATCGCACGCTTCTACTAAGACCTCGGCGTTAATTTGTAGTGCATCTATATCGTCCCCTATTTAATCTACATTATCCGTATGTACGAACAGTTGATTCAAGCCATTCAGTGGTAGTCCCTTTTCACCCTCTTTAATTTTCTCAATAGCATATTCTAAACCAAAGTTAAACAATAATGGTGACAACCCATTGTTTCAATCCGTTGCGAATCTCAAAACTATCTGACATATTATTGCCTATCTGTACTCTTCTTATGGGGTCGGTGAGACATATCCTCATTAGTTGAACAAGTTTTTTTCGGAATTCCAGATTGTACCAGGATAATGCACATTTTCCCCTTTTGATAAAGTCATATGCTTTCTTAAAATCAATGAGCAATGCCACTGTATTCTCATTTCCTCTGTAAGATTTGTCTTAATAAGGGGAAAATCTGGTCCAACGTTGATCTATTTCTTTTAAATCCACATTGGTGATCTGGATTGTTCTAGCTATAAACATTAACCTGCCTGTTTGCAAGTTTCATTGTATCTCGGGATAACTTTGTTATAAGTCAGCAATGATGACGTTTGGTGTTAAGTGGTTTTATTAACAATTTTTATTCACAGTGTGTCCGTTTTTAAGAAGCATGCAATCGTATGTTCCGATTTGTACCGAAAATTGAATTGAATTCTTTATTTGAATACTTATTCTTTTCCTTTTAGAATTTTGGCGTGCCATAAATTTCTACTTTTTGAAAATAGTTAATGAATTCTTTATGTAAAATAGAAAAGATTTATAATCGAGATGCAGAGCCGCTTCAGAACTTTTTTAGGCTATTTTATCCACAGTTTTGTGATATAAACCTTGACCTGTTAAGGTTTAGAAGTAGCTTTTATGAATAATAAAATTTGTTTTGAAAAATACAATTTTGCCTGTGATAGTCATTCACCATGAAAAATATTCCTCTTCAATCGTTAATTAAAGATATAAATGGTTCAATGAAGTAAGCTGGTAAGAATTTAGATTGAACAGCAACCTTATTCAAGCATGTCCAATATTTTTTTGAATATTTCATAATTATAAAATTTTCTCACCTTGTTTCTGCAAAATGGCGTAAAGTCCTGAATTACTTTAAGCCTAATTTGTTGAATATTCGCGACAGATGTTTATGCACCTACTTTGACGTTAGTGACGGAGGTTCAGGTGGAGCCGTGAATTATCGTCCAGTAGAATGACAGGATTTTCGGTCGGTCTGCGGAGTTAAGCGCTACACATAAAAACTCGTTACGGTCAACGAATTCTTGTGTCCAGTTTTTCTTAATATAAATTTTATAGACTTTGATGAAGGTAGAACCGCTTATGAGAATTCCGGTCTGGGTTGGGGTAGGAAATCTGATAGTTCGCTCTGACATCTAGCTGCTTCGTTATTGAGTGCATCTAGCAGAATGCCCATTAATGTTATTGTAGTGAGAAAAGAATATTAATAAATTAGAAAATGTTCGTGGTGATGAAAGTTCTTTCGTGGGAGGTTTGAATGTTGACCTGAGCTATTGTCTGACCACTGATGTTCCGACAAGGCGCTTGCGTTTTGTTTTAGCACTGCCTTGAGTTTTCCCAATCGCATCACAGGTTTTCCTATACACGTTCTCAGTGTACTTAAACAGAGCTTTGCTTTGAGCGTATGCAGTGAGATGATTTATTGAGGTTTTTTTTCCTTCGTTTAATATGTCAACGTTTCTCGAGTTCATGTTTATAGTTGCTGGTGCAGTCGAGTCCAGAGCATGTGTATTGCTTGGTTTTCCATGCTTTTTTTATTTCTCCCTCTTTTTCTCTCTCCATCCTTTTACCATATTTTCCCTGTCTATTATCTCCTTTGCTTATAGACAGACCATCTATCTGCGATGTGACATGATATTATATGCAGGGTCTGATTTATGCATAGGTCCACTAGGCCCGGGCCTAGGGACGAAACTTTCTGAGGGGCGCACTTTACAAGGAAAAATTAGAATTTGTTATTTAAAACGCGTGACGAAGACAATATTTAGGGGAAAGAAACATTAAGAGAGAGCGCCAAATACTGTCACCTTTGAACTGACTGACCTCATAAATAACTGACTTCAGGGAATTTCAAATTAGATTAATTTACATTAGAAAGAGTACAACAAAGATTAGTACTTATATTAGGAACATTATTTATTCCTATTTTTGTCTTTGTACACACCAACAATCATTATTACACAATTTCCTTTAATTCACAATGGTTCCTGGTGTCCTCAAATCTTCCAACGCTAATTTAACTCATTTCCCGATCTCACAAAGTGATGTAAGTCTGGTGACTAGGGTTGCCACCTTTTGATGAATGAATTACGGGACTCTCGGCAAAAAAAACACGGGATAATAGGAAAAAATACGGGACAAATCTTAAATATCTTAAAATAAAAGTAGCTTGTTGGGCCCTATACTACTATATATAGTAGTATACTACTATAAGCACAATTTAAAATTTCGATAATAATCAATTACACACAGAAAACGCCTTACTTGCAAATGCTCACATCCCAAAAGCACTGGCTGGCGGAAAATGTATATTTCAATTTTGTAAACACAGTTAAAGTTAGTACCTGCACTTCAAAAAAAATGTGTGTTAATTCAACACTTTTGAGTGTCCCTTGGCGATAACCGTTTTGGTCTTCAACAAGTTCCTCAAACGGCGTTGATTTTGATGATTCAACTCAATGGATGTATTGTCAATGCTGATTCAACTCAATAAAGAGTGTCATGCTACCATTAGCACTGTGTTGAATCACCGAAATCGCAGAATAAATGGTGTTGATTTAACACTAAAAGTGTTGTCGCTCTGGGAAAAGTGGCCGAAAAGTATTGAATTGACACAGTCATTGTTTCAATATGTTATCAAGAAGGCGTGAGTATTATATCCCCATCCCCAGGACTCATGTCGGAGTCTGGGGATGTAAACAGAATCTGCTCGCTTGTCTGCATAGTAAACAGCTGGAAAAGAGACCCTATTTATTTGTTAAAATTATCGATATGTTGAAAATATGTCTGTGAATTTACTACTGATAATACGGGACAACAACTAATAATATGGGACACATAATTTTTTTCCAAAATACGGGACAAGTGGCAACCCTACTGGTGACAACACAATATTCCATTGTTATTTTCATATATGTCTATATATTTATATAATTTAAAAGCATATTTAATTATTTAAAAAAAAAAATTTACGCATAAATATATAGACTAGCCTGCAGCGATTTGGCGTTTGACTGATTGCAGAACACTTTAGGATTTGGGTAAAAAATAATAAAATAACTTCTTAAACAATTCGTACCAAAAAGTAAAAAAAAAAAATGTATTTGCATGATTTTTAAAAAGAAAAGCATGGAGCGCACCAATTGTCGAATTTATAATTCACTGTATATGAGAGAGCGCCCCATGCTTTTCTTTTTAGTCATACATAAACAAAATTATTTTTTACTTTTTAGTAGGAATTTAAGAAAAGTATGTCTTTGAAACCTTTTTTATTTTTATTCTATGTCATATATAGGGAGTCGCTGTCATTTTGCCTCTGCTAATGAGTAAGAGATACTTTGTGTTAAGAATGCATGAAGGCGTGATTTACGCTAATTTTTGTATATGAGGAAAACTAAAGTGTCTTTTCGGGTACGCAATGGACCGTTTGTTCGATAAGATAAGATATAACGCCCATAATGAAGTGTATGGGCGGTAACAGCACTAACCGTTCGTTCGAATCCTGCTGCCAATTGTCCTGACTGACATTTCCCTTTAGTTTCCTTGAGTTTCATCAGACAAACGTCACAATGGTACCGTAACTAAGATACCAGCCGCTACTCTCCCATATCCTATCCTGGTCTGATACAAAGATGGATTTAAAGACCTTCCAAATTTTAAAAATATCTTAACGTGTCTTTTACGACAGAAGAAACATTTCCTCCTTAACTTGACTTTATATCTTCAGGAGATGAATATTCCCGGAGATGGTGTTTAAAATTCAAAGAGCTGCCTACGTATTCAACGTAGCTAATGAGTTTCTAGTGTCGCTTTTGTCCATTTCTAGAGATTTTTTTACTTTGAACTTGTTAGTTCTTAGAGGGGACGTATTGGCGGGTGGACCGATATACTGACTAACAGATACCGGTACATAGCAGGGTTCAATTCTGTAGATCTACGATTCTTTTTTTCCTACATAAAGAGAAGTGGCAAAGAGGATGAATCAATAAATGCTAAATAGAGAGGAGAAAATATGATGACTTTACCATTCTTTAATTTACTTTAAAGTGTTTTTGTATGTCATAAGTGTCTTGTGTGCTTTGTAAAATTTTGGTAAATTTTATTTTTATATGGGCCAGTTTAGTAACATTGGACTTCGGCCCGTCACGATTTGCCCTTAGCTGTTATGTGTTAAAATCCACACCCATGCCCCTGCCGGGACTCGAACCCGGGACCGTTGAGTCGATAGCCTACCGCCGCAGACCGCTCGACCACCCGGCCGGCTTGTGTGCTTTGTGTTTTGTAATGTAATTGTAACTTTTAGATTGTTAAACTTTATATATGTATATAGAAAATGTTAATGTTTTGTATTGTAATTGTTAATTCTTAGATTTTTTTAATTGTATAACTATATCTGGGAAACTTTAAAGTTTCGTATTGTAATTGTTATTATTTTAAATTTTTCCTTTAGAATACTTTAGGAAATTTTTGTGTTTTGTAATGTGATTGGAATTGTTAATATTTAGATTTTTCTTCTTAAAAGGTTTATAAAGGTATTTAGGAAATGTTAGATTTTGTAATTGCTAAAAGTGAAAATCTATCACGAAACTGCAATGTGCCATTTATGATGTTAGAAAAAGTAGATCAAAAGCCATGAACGTAATGTAATAACAATATTGTAAATAATAAAATTGAAAAATATTTGTATTACCTTCTTGTTCAGTGTAATCAACATATTTTCAACAAGTAGCCTACAGTAATTTAATTAAAATTGCTCATTGTATTTAATGAAATTATGTTATTGTTATAATATTACTGAAATATATTTTGTAAGGAAAAAAACACATTACCAGAGTTAAATAATCATTATCTCCTTATTATTATTAATAACTACAAGACGGAGGAGAGTCATTTATCATCATGTGAGGGTAGAAAGGGGAATAGGACGGAAGTGGTGAGGGATGGATGTGCGGGGGCGCTGGAAGTCATGGGCCTAGGGCCCCTAGACGTATAAATCCGGTCCTGATTATATGATTTTATTTGGGGAGCTTTTGCTTGCTGCATTGGCGTATTGTCTGGGACTTGCTGACTTGGTTTAATTACATTTTATGGATGAACTGAGTTGCCGTTGTCATTTAATATTTTCTCATCTCTTTTTCTGTTTCTTTTTCGCCCGACAAACATCCTTGCTAGACGTTTCCCCTGTGATGGAGAATTTGTGCCTGGTGAAGCGTCTGTGCGTTACACTTTCAACTAACAATTGCAAATTTTACATATTAAGTCAGAATCATTTCCAGTGCAAACTTACTGCAAACGACTATGCTATTAGGGTAGTGTGTTGTTTTTTAGTTCAGTGGCAGTGTTTCCACAAAACTGTGACACCTTCACTTATATCATACAAGACCGGATTGTGATATAAACAATTCATTAGGTATTAAATCATAATAAACCACATTTTGTAAGAAAACCATGCTTTCAAAATGAATGACGGGAAGAACAAGAAAAAATTAAACAATTAGAGTAAGTAATTATTTAAAAATTTGAGTGGAACTTTTTTAAGACCGACCTTTCATGCACGCGCTCGCCGTGTTTTATAATTGTGATTTCCATAAGTGACTAAATATAAATGTACTTAAACATGTATTTCATTGGCTACTGAGTCAAATCGCAAG
>JAGDQP010042204.1:0-16622 GCA_022664845.1 Lepisma saccharinum | reverse complement strand
AAAAACTGGCTTGATCCTGCCCAGGACAGAATCTAATGGCGAACGTCTGTTGTCTGTTACTGCGCCGATGAATTTGCGAGTTACGGAAGCCACAGATTGAATGAGAATAGCAATCGCGAAAATCTCTAGAACTTTCGTTTCACATGTTTTTCTAGTTATTTGCAGCTAATCTTAAGAAAAGATTATTTACACTTACACTAATGTGTACCGAGCCGCCGTAGCTCAATGGTAGAGCGTTGGTGTAGCATTCGTAGGTCGTGGGTTCGATTCCAGCAGCCGACCGTCCCGACTGAAGTTTTTCCAGGGTTTTCCTCAGTCACACAGGCAAATGCAGGGATGGCACCTTCAACATAGGCCCTGGTCGACACCTTCCAAAATCCTTTAACCTCCCCTATCCCGGCCTGAGTCTAAGATGCCTAAAGGCCATAAATAAAATTCAACTGCATCAATGTGATATTCCTGAGGCTCAAAAGAAACCAGAGATTAACCCTTACTTAATTTAGTGAAAAATTTGCAAGAAGCCAAACTGATTCTTATTTACGACTATTGAAACCAGAGAGACAGCAACAATACTACATTGAAATTCAACTGAAAGCGATGCTGAGTTGTCTAAGGTTATCTTAAGGTATTGGTTCGAATTTCACTACTTGCATGAAACTTTTATACATTAGCTGTTTAAAATTGGCAAAAACTACTTGAACGAAAAATCTCAAATGGGTTTCAGAGCAAGCCTTACTTGTTAATATAAATATAGACTAAATATATAGTCTAGATCTAGTCTAAATATAAATTTAGAGTAAATATACCTGATACAAGCGAGCCTCCAAATCTCCGGATCTCTGCTGCAGAGATAAAACCCTCGACAAACGCGGGAACAAACCTCGAGGGACCTCAAATCTAAATCTGACGAGACAACCCAGCGGAAGATATAAAGGATGATCTCCATTGGTAGAGCTGAGATGTGAGTTGCCTGAAATAAGTAAATACAGGATCCGCTCACATTACGCAATCGTATGACATGGATTACTAGAGAAGACGATACGAAAGGTGTATAGTATTAGTTCGTTCAACTTACTACCTCACTAGCAAAACTATCTTCGAAAAAGGTCACTACCATTTGAAGGGTACACGGGAAAAACCAATACAGTCCAGAAACTGTAAAAATGAGATTACAATAGGATTTTAATGCTGTATTAGGTATTAGGTAATTGACACGTGACAAGTAGTAAAGGGAATCTATCAACTGTGTCTGCAGTTACTGACAATTCAAAATGCCGAGAACAATGGAAGAGCATAGAGATTCCTTTCTCCTTGAAAATCAGGTTTTTGGACTGTTTTTTTTTTCTTTTCTGTGCACCCTTCATTTCTTATAGACAAAACCATTAACTTCTTTTTTTAAAATTTAATATTTGGTACAATTAATAAATGGTTGATGGTAATCCAACGTAAACCTAAGGTTACCACTGACAAAATTTATAATAATTTCTAGTATTTGTTTCTTCGTCCTTCGTTTCGTATTTCTTTCAAGAATGAAAACCTTACACGTACCTATGAATAATGTACCATACGTAATCGTCTATACATACGAATCCCACCTTCATTTAAAATCAACACAGCCTAACCAAGAATACTTCATTCTTTTATCAAGGGTCTAGATTTATAGTAAAAGTACTGAAATAAGTTCAACAAGAAATCACTGGCGTGGTTGCCAAGCTTTCATCGAACGAATTATGGACATTTACATTACGCTCACTGAAATGAAGTGTACTCATGTTCCATCTCTCTAGTGATCTAATATTTCACGCAGTCAGATCACCGCACACACAACATGTACTTACATTTATAATACAGCTAAACGTCTCAGATTCACTCACTACTGACGGCGTTATTATGCTTCTTGAGGCATACCAAGGAATATTTTTTTCTCTTACGTAATAGATCAATGTAATGGTCATGAAGTTCAGAAAAGTGAAAAAACTATAACAGTTACTTGTTAGAAGACCGATAATATAATGACGTCACTCGTTAGTGGTAATGTCACATGCACGTGTGCTACGAGTTCTTTCTTATGATGAAAGGCTTAATTTTATCCATTTAATTTATATGGAATGGGCTCGCCTGAAGGATGGCGCTGAAGGCGAATTGTTATTAAGGTCCTAATCGAGCAACGTAGTGACTAAGAACCGGGTAAACAGTGGAAAGAAGCTCACATGGATCAAGCGAGGATCGAACCAATGGTCTTTGGCACTTGAGATGAACGCGATATTCCAATACCTCCGCGACCCTCCTCAGCGAGTCTACTTCTGGGAAAAGAGTGACGCTAGTGTGACAAGACCCTGTTTTCGGATATACCATCTCGATATTCGTCTGACGGAAGCTGAGGAAATTCTCAGCCAGAAAAGTTGGTAACAGGATTCAAACCTTCATGCACCCCAGTACCGATCTAAAGTTCGTAAAATGGCAGGTGGGTTTATTTACTTACTTTCATTTATGGGCTGAACAGGTAACTATGGTATAAGCACGTCACACATCTGAGGGATAACGTCTACTTCTATAGAAAAGGATGAAGCAACCAGAACCTTAGCTGAGGTACCACCCCAGCATCTGCCTCGTAAAACTCGCTAGAAAACAGCCAAACTTGTTCACGGGGGGGAGGGGGGGGGTTACCCTCAAATAGTTTTGTCACAGTCAACTACTTGTATTTCGTTGCGAAGCACATTACCTACATTTCTGGGAAAGGCGACTGCAACTTTTTATGAAAAAGAAACAAAACAATCTAAAACTTAGAAATTCATGTTTTCTTTTTTAACTCCATGTGTCAGCATCTTTTCAATTCATAATCTATAGAAAAAGCCTACCTGGACACATTGTTAAACGCAAGCTGCACTTGATTCAATCTATAAAACTTTTATTCAGGCTTTGTCTTTTACTTCTGACAGTGTCTTCTGTTCAAGCAACCAATAATTTGAGTCTCAAATAAGACTAATGGAAAGACTATTGTCTAGTAGATTTCACAGAATCATTTATAGTTTCGGTAATGCAATGCAAATACGAAGCAACCTTCCAGATATCAGAATAATACAATTTCTTTTCCCACGATGTCGTAATAACTGAATCAAAACGGAAAACGATGGACATATGACAGTTTAAGGGCTAATCACGAAAAGCCCCGAGACATTCAGACTTTCGGCTACCCTATTTGGATACGGAGGCTAACAACATGTTACATACCTTTTGTTCATACTGAGTTTCACAAACTCGATGAGATCTACTGAAAATCCTCTGCAGCCGAGTCAACAAATCACCATCAGTATCTTCCTCATCCTCCTCCTCCTCATCATCATCATCATCGCGACAACCATTGTTGTTTAGATCTTCCTCATACTCATCTAAGAACAAAGAATATACGGAAAATATAGAAATGGTTTTAATATTTTACACAATAACTGAACGTCGACTTACGTTTGCTTCGAATGATAGTAATTATGTTTAATTTAAATGATATGAGTTAAACACGCAGCTATGGCCTAAGCCCGTTACAAATCTAAGGGATTTTTTTCTTAAACCTAAGTACCATCCCGGCATTCGCCTAGTGAAATTACGGGAAACCGTAGAAAATTTAAACCACGTTAGCCAGCAGAATTCAAACCTGCGTGCCTTCCCAAATGCCAACGCGAAGACCACGAACAACGTTCGTGTCTGGGTCTGGATGTCAGTAATGTATAACCCACGTACTTATTCGTATACTGCCCATCCACTACATTAGCATCAATTATCGGGATTAAGCCATAGTGCTATTACCGCCCACACCGTATCTTAAAGAGTAATTTACAAACAAGAATAATGTTTAAGCAACTAGTTGGTGGACTGGCGAGGAATCGAAGCTCGGCCTCCTGGCTGCACAGTAGTTGCTTTCTTGCAGCTGCCAGTAAAAGGATTAATTTATGCGCATATTGTATTCCACAATACTCGATCACCGAGCTACTCCGGCCTGAGCCATAGATGCCTAAAGGCTATAAATAAAGTCAATTCCAAGCCACTCCATGGCAGTGGAGACTTTTTAATTGCGGGAACTCTTGCAAGTCATGCATTACGAATAAATTATATGTCCTTTTTGAAATGATTCCATAATAAGCTCTGTGTGTGGAATCAAATTGAAAAATTCATAGAGCGATTGATGTTTCAGCGTATATTCAACTGGCCTTCTGTTTCGTCTAGAACACACAAACGTATGAGTAGTAACTGGATAGGCATCTGTGGCTTAAGCTCGTCACAAATAGGAGAGAGAACATCTTCTGAGAATGAGATAGGACAAGTTAGCGTCAGGGCCTCGATCCTAGGTACAATCACGACGTTCGTCTCGTAGAGCTCGAATTTGAATAGCTTCTTTAGTGTTATTCCGAAGACAGCCAGAAGTCTATGGAAGGGATCCATACCACACCCAGATTTGAATCATTTGCAGAATGCAGGGGCAGTGATACGATACAGCTCGTTACTCAAGTTACCCACTGCATTACCTCGCTTCTCGGAAGCTGGATTCACCACACTTTTGTTCGAATGTGCAACGAAGACCACTTTACAGGAACACAAATTTAGACAGGAATAATAGAAAAATGCATTTATACGAAAATCCAGATATAGTAGAAAACTTTAATACATGTGAACCAAAAATAAGATTTATAATATTTAATCAATAGGGCAGTTACGAAAATTAATCTTGATTTTGTACGTCATGAAGCAGACATATTAATATCACATTACAAATCCATTTTAAATTATCTAGAGAGCCTTCCTATCAACTGATGGCAGAACGTTTTTTTAGGAAGGGGGGGGGGAGGTCGGGAGGTTCCTTTACTCACACCTGGTAAATACCAGAATGGTACGTTGAATGAAGGCTAGGTTATAAGATAAAATGAATTTATGGACGGTAACAGCACTATAGTTTACTCCCGTCACGAATGAAGGCTAAGGTTGCTGGCTCTACTTCCCCGCATTTCCTCTCTCTCTCTCCCACATAGAGAGCATTTATAGACTAAGTAGAGCTGATGGATATAATGTGAAACAAACCACAAATGTAAATTTGTCAAAATATTACCAAAAAACGTAGCATAACTTGCAAGAAAGAGCTCACTCAGAATGACTAAAGAAAACTATTTTTATAATCAACTTGTGCTATCTACTTACTATATCTCTATACTGAAAGAGCCGTCGAAAATCATAATTAAACTTAATATTTTCGCTCTTATTACCATTTACATTATTTTCACAACTTAGTTCAAAGTTTCCTTCACTACTACGAATGCTTTATGATGATCTCATTCCTCTCCTTAATTCATAATAGCTAAATCCTTTGCTAACTACTGCTTATCTAAACACATACATACACAATATAGTTTACTTACTATTATTACCAATGAACAATACGTTGACGAAACTGATAAGATTCTGGATTTTCATTAGTTGCAATACTTGTACCTAGAGGGCACATCGTAGCAAGATTATTTTTTTTTTCTTTTTCATTTCACTTCTTGCCTTACCTTCGCTACTGTCTGTTTCTAGTTTATCTTTCAGTTTTAGTTTATTACTTTCATATATGCGAAACTCTATATCCGGAACGAGTTGGACAGCACGTCGGTAATACTGAATTGCCTCATACAACTTGCCTTCCTGTTCATGCTGTACACCTTTCAGGAAAAGGATTCTGGCCTGAAAACAAAACACAAGAAAATATACATCACCATAAACAAATGTTTACCATTAAAAGTACAAAAACCATGCATACATCAAAAGTAATAAAAGGCGTTAACTCCACCATAAATAACAAGACATGTACTTGTACACACCCGTGCTCATGACACTGTGGACTGCGGAAAGTGCAATGTTTTTATAACCTCGTAATACTGAATGACTCGTGTGTCACGCTTCCAATGTAATTTTTCTCTCAAAGTAAATAAACTCCAGTGGATATTAAGCATCGTCTGTGATATTGCGCTGCTGTATTGTCATGAAAGAGATTCATGCACCAACACGGTTACCACTGCCACTCATCCCATCAACTGTGTATAGAGACAGTAAATATAATGACGGGTCCATAACTGCAATGAAAAGTTCTCGCCAATGAATCCTAACCGTACGGCTCTGAAGTGAAATTTCATGACTTATTAGGCCAAAAGGGGGCAGATTCCAGCAAGATTTATGGATGGAAATTCGTACAAGCAACGGCAGGTTTTGTTCATAATGTAAACAGTTGTTGTCACCACCTAGAATTTAGGAACAATTAAAAAACTAAAACTATCCTACCTGCAAAAAATTGATAGAAACTGTACTCGCAACGTTTCACTTAATCCAACAAATCAGCGAGTTAAAAGACAAAGGTAAAAACTTCCATGCGTAATAATTACAGGAAGGCTAGAGAAAGACTCCGGACTAAGTCCGTCTTCCTTTAATCTTTTGTGACTGCAGCCTATGTAGTATAAGTATTTTACCTTTGCCTTTTCATTCATCTGATGGAGCTTCATTGGACTAAGTTAAACGTGTCCAATTAGAATTTTTAAAATTATTATTAATTATTGGAAACAGTAATCTTTCTGCTCTAATTCTGCGCAATGTAAAATAGAGTTAGTGAAAGTTATTGGGAAAAATAACTCTTTTCGCTTCAAAATAACAACAAAGTAAATAAATCACATACAGCGAACAACCTAGCGAAAACTTCCACAGTTGCGTTAGGTATTTTATAATGTTTCTACTTAATTAAAAACCGAAGTGATTTCTTACCCTTCTGGCGGGCAACTTTAGCTGTAAATTTATATTTGTTTCGAGCATTTTAGTTTTCTTCCCAAGGTTGTTTAATGCTAAAAACAGTTTGCATTTATATACTTATATTGAAGACACGTAAATCGTGTTATAGAAAAAAATAAAAACCAATAACAAAAAGGTCTGGTCTGAAGTAAACGCCATTAGAAAAACAAAACAAAAAAACTCGCAAGTTCATCGCCGCAGTAACCAACGTTCGACATTGGACTCTATCCTGGGCAATATCAAGCCAGTTTTCATCACGAACACCTACTTCTCGAAGATCTCTTCTAATATTGTCCTCCCAACGACGTCTCGGTCTTTATAATTGTCTCCTTCCATCCGGCCTTCCAACCAGGATAGAATCTAATCTTCCTTTTTTCCCCATCCGAGCTACATGGCCTGCCCACCTTAGTCGTCGCGATTTCATTATTTTTACAACATCTGGTGAATCGTACAGTCCGTGGAGTTCTTCATTATGCAGTCTCCTTCACTCTCCAGTCATCTCATCTCGTTTCGGCCCATATATCTTTCTCAAAACCTTATTTTCAAACACACGTAATATATGTTCATCTGCTAGGGTCGTAACTTTCGCAACCGTAAAGTATTATCGGCAGAATAACCGTTCTTTATATTTTCAATTTTAATTTCCTTGATATTAATCGCGATGTTAGAAGTTTTTGGACTGAATAGAAACATGTGTTCCCCGATACTAAGCGACTTTTTATTTCTTCCGTGACCTAATTTTTGTTTGTTATGTATGCTCCTAAGTATTTAATTTGTTTACTTTCTCTATGTTTTTATTTCCTTCATTCCCTGTGTTTCGGCTTATCATGTATTTTGTTTTATCTATGTTTACCTGTAGATCTAATTCACCGCACGCTTCTACTAAGACATCGGTGTTGCTTTGTAGTACATCTATATCGTCCCCTATTAAAACTACATCATCCGCGTATACGAACAGTTGATTCAAACCATTCAATGGTGGTCCCTTTTTGTCCCCTTTAATTTTTAAAATCGCATATTCTAACACAAAGTTAAACAGTGGTGGTGACAAGGTATCGCCTAGTTTCAATCCGTTGCGAATCTTGAAACTATCTTGAAACTTTCTTCTAGGTACTGTGACAATTTATCACAGTGAAATTGAACAAACCAAGGAAACCCCAGCAAAAGGTCAGTGTTAATCTATTTCCAAGTAGACAGAAAGTTTAACATATTCTCCATATAATTCAAGAACGAAGGTGTTTGAAATTAAAGTCTTTTTTCTGCTACGTGTTCTAAAATTCCAGATAACATTCACAGCTTCCCAATCTTTACATGGTTTATCCTAACAATAGTAGAATTGAACAACAATCATTCTGGAACAGATTCAATTCTTAAAGCAATTTACCACTTTTTCACGATTGGAATAATAATAAAAAAATATTCCTATTAACGTGATTCTGCAACTAGGTTTAGTCATACACTATAGCTGTTGTGTTTCTATTAACGACTTAAGGCCAATGAAAAGAAATCATGGAATATTTCACTTTAACATTCTGCAGTTCGCTTTCACAATTTCAAGTGACAGATATTAGTAATCAGTTCAAACGCAGGACAATACTTAACGAATTCTAGAAATGCATGAATCAAATAATCCAATCTATATATTTATACTTAACAATTCTACGAGCTTTTTGAATGAATCCATATTATATCTCGGACCTGCAATCTCGAAGTGCACTGCACTGGGGTTTTCTACTGTATCTTATACTGAGTCAACTACCCGACCAAATTAACCAACTTATTTATTTCTACATTGAGGGACTTTGCTAATATACGTGTATCTACTTCTTAACTCTTTATCATACCAAGGTGTGGTCCTAAAGGGACTGAACATATTTTCCTGGTGCCCAGTAATAACTACTGTGCGTACATGGTCTCTGATTTTTCTAATATATATATATATATATACACAACTGGCCTGGGGTCCTCTAGAGTAGTTAATGTTCTATTTCTTGCCCAATTTATATATTCTAATTGATGATCTTTATATGCGCCATTTTATGTTCTACATTGTCCTATTTTATATATTCATTTATGTCCTACTTTATGTCCTGTTCCATGCCCAATTTCATGTAAAGTCCTATATTATGTCCTAATTTTCTAAAGTTGAGAATTTTACACCTAGTAACTTTTCATGTGTAACTTGTTTATGTAACACAAATTATTTTTCTTACGGGATATTTTCACTTCGCAATGGTAAAAAAGATGAGATTATGCCAGCAGGATGTAAGAATCGTTTTGAGTAATAAAGTAACAGTTCTAGCACATGAAAATATAGAATCATATTACTATTCCCATCAGCTTGAGTACTAATATGTTCATGAAAAGGTATTCAAGTCGAAAATAAGGTACAGTGAAAACAAAGCCCTTATCGACTGACCTTGGTACGATACGGGTTAAACATGAACTTTTTGTGTTAAATCCATCATGCATGTTCTATATGTACTGATTCAAACTCATACCTGTTCTTCATCTGATGTGACATTTTCAGATGCTCCCTTCTTCTTGGAAGAGCCTTCTGCTTTCAACGAAACACCTTCAAGCTCCTTCTGCCACTGCTCACGGAAATTGGCTAAGGCATCCTCAATAGAAGACACCTGAAGAAACAAGGTCATGGTCCAAAATAAACCTATGCTCACACAATTCAGAGATAGTGGTTAAACTTTAGATCGCTGTCCGTAGAAGAATACCACTGGAGACCAGTACACCTTTCGATGTGTCAGCTAAGACTACTAGCATAGATGAACATACATAGTATCTTTCAAAGTAAATTTAAGTTAATAAGTATGACTTGTGAAACAGGGAACTTCCACAATCTACTTAAACTTTATATCTTATTTACATGATCATAAATATAATAATAATTTCTGCGCCGTTCGTGGAGTGTGGCATCACACAGGGAATTCCTCCACCTTTCTCTTAACTTTATTCGTAAACAAACAATAATATCTTACTTTCAAAGCAATAAGTCTTCTCAATAATAATCACACTAATTAATACGTCGTACACTACAATCGATTTCACAGATCGAGTTGTCTGCATCATCAGGTAGAAGGAAAGATAAAGTTAGGGTGATTAGAATAAGGTATGGTTTAGGCTAGATTTGAGACCCCCTCCCCCTCATTGGGGCTTCAAATGTAGCCGCAAAATTAAAACGAAAAAAGGACTATTTGGTAGGAAAAAGATTTTAAGGGACCTTCAAAAATAAATGTTTGGATACTTTCAAGGATCAGTGGTGGCACTGATCATTCTTCTCCACAAATACCAAATAATAATTCATTAGTAATAATATGTACCTTTATAATTAAGAACCTCTATTAACCGAAAAAATCTTCACGTGAAGTTATTTTCGGTTTCCTCCGGAAAGCTTCTTCAGGTTGACAACGAATTTATTGTGTGTAAATGTGTTTTTGTATGTATAGGTGTGTAAAATACGAAAAGTACATAAATACATTAAAATATGTGTTGAACTGCGAAATTCTGCAATGAACATCCAGAATATTTTTTCTCATTATATCCGCGATTGCCGCTGCGGTCAATCTGAATTGAATTTTTTAGTTCTTTAGGCAACTTTGGCTCAAGCCGGATGGATGAGGATGGGATGATTGGTGGAATGAAGAAAGTGGGAGGAAACGAGAAAACCCACGCACACGGTGTTTGTCCACCACAAAATCCACTGGCACGAGCTCTAATCATTGATCTACCGCGGCACCGCTGCAGTCAAGTATGTATCGAAAGTCCATTTAGCGAAGCATGTACTGGAAGTGTACTTGGACAGAGCCGAAGTACTAGAGCTGTCAACTCCCGCTGATCTTTTGTATACTATAATACACTAACCTACCCAAACGTTTCGTTAGCACTGGTATTTCCACGATGAGATGGTACAATACTAAATAAACCTACACTAAAGGAATATTAACACACTAAAAATGATGTAAATATTTACTTAGCGCTCATGTCTCCGTGTAAATTTCAGTACTGAAACGAAACGTTAGCATAAATAAGTATATAATAGTGCACAAAAGATCAGCCTAAAAGAGAGAGAGAGAATAGTTTGTACATTATTTTTGAGAATTATATCCAGAACAGCATTCAAGTTGCGATGTGGAACGAAACCATTCAAAATCTTGGTTTCACTAGGTATCAAATTTTCATTCATACGAGGGTCATTGCAAAAGTCATGGGAACTATTTTTTTTTTTTCGAAAATGCTAACGAATAAAAAAATTCTGAAATATGCAAATGGAAGGTTAGTTCATATGTAAACATTACATGTAGGGCGATGGAGGAATACACACACTACCATAAAGATATAGCACGAGAAAAAAGACGAAAAAAATGTTGTCATTTCAAACGTGTTTTATTGTCAATTGCGGCGTCTTCCACAGCGTTGGCAGTGTGAGATGGATTCTTTGGGAGAGTACTTCGAGGGACTCTAAGATGTCACCGGCACTTGTTTCTGCCCTATACTATTGTGTACTGTTGAAACTGGCAGTAAAACACGATTGAAACGACAATTTTTTTTTTCATCTTTTTTCTCGTGCTATATCTTTATGGTGGTATATGTGTTCCTCCATCTCCCTACATGTAATGTTTGCATATGAACTAACCTTCGATTTGCATATTTCAGATTTTTTTTATTCGTTACCATTTTCGAAAAAAAAAATAGTTGCCATGACTTTTGCAATGACCCTCGTATTTGATGCTTGATTTCCTTATTGTTCTGAAAATACATATAATAAAGGAAATCATTCCTAATTAACCTTTATACTGTATAAAGTCTACATTATCTAAGAATCGGAACCAAGTTTCAGAAGAGGAAAACTCACCGGCGCCGACGATGACGATGGTTCTTCCTGCTCTTCCCCTTCTACTCCGCCATCAGCTTCGGTGCTCTGCTGGCCTCCGCTGCTGCTTCGTCCTTCACTTGAAGAGGAGCAATCCACCGACGGGACAGGAGGGCTATCACTGAACTGTTTATTATTATTCGACTGAAAAACAAAATTAGTAAAAGAGTTTACTTTAAGAACGAATTGTGACTCACTCTGCTTTAATTTAATTTATGTTGTATAGGCTATCGCGTAACTCCCATCACTTGATATCACTCTTCCGGGTATAAAGATGAGGGAATCTAATGACATGGTGAAACATGGATTACCTCACGAGCCTCCCTAGTGCCGATCCTAACTCCACAACCTTAGCCACAAAGTCACGATGCTTCGATAATGAACTACAAAGATTCATAGTGGTGTAAGTCAGTCGTCGCGATTACACAGAAAAGCAATTTTTACCTTCTGACAGATGCATATCTTTGAACCAAAATTACGTACACGGTTAGATTTACTTCTTTATCGAGTTCAAGGTTTTATTACAAGATACTTGACATTTTCCTAGTTTATTCCATTTCCAGGTACTTACATCGCTCTGATTCTCAACCCTCCTCAACGTGAATTGGAATGTATGTACAATGTAATAACTAAAGACGAATGATTAGCAGTTCAAAGATATCAATATGTTGAACGATCAAACATGATGGAACCAGCTCCTGTGTTCAGTGATGACGATCACCGAATTCGGATAAGTAATGGGAGAGGCGATAAATCTTTGAGTCACGCTCACACCAGCCACCCTCAGTCAAGTTTTCTCAGGCGAATGTCGGAATGGTAGGTTTACCTTCAATAAATCCCCTGCCTGGTTGCCTCCCTATCCTTATTCCAGGAAGTTCTTGCAGAGGGACGTACGTCATGACTTCAACTTGTGAAGGGTATAGCTTGTTTTCGTTTGATGTTATTTTGTAGCTTTAGGATTGGTCAAATTAAAAAAAAAAACTACCAAGTTTCATGATCTTAAGAATTGTTTAACCTAATTTTCGTAAAATGATTACACTAAGTAAAATAAGATCAAACGATACACGGTTCTGCGAGTAGCGGCGTAGCAAACTTTTGTATCGTTATGTAGGACGGGGACTTACCCTGGCTACTTAACATAATGTTGGTTACTTTGGGCAGCGAAATCGAGCATAGATATGTTTGCACTGATTCCAGGTAACGTAAAATTCTAATTTTTGGTGGAGGTACTAAAGACTCAAAAATATATAAATTAATTATCTATCTAACCAAACGTTCGGGAATGGTTAATGCTTTTCGGGAACCCACTATAGCTGGTCAGCCCTATACACAGCACCCAGAAATGCATTTTCTCATTTGCACAAGACTGAAGATATGACTAAACATTTCCTTGACAAATGAAAAGTAACTTACGCTCTTTCCAAACTAAGCACTTCACTACTGAAAAAAAAATACGGCTTAAAAGTCACAAAAGATACGTAAAATAAAAACAGATAATTACATACCGGTAGTACTTACAGCCAACTTCATGACTGTCATTTGCTTTCCAGTGATGCCAAAACTCTGCTTTCAGTGACATCATTTCAAGATTTGTGGCATGAATTCTTGCCGAATCTTCTGTCAAATCAATATAAGACTTTGAACTTTGCACTTAGATTCATATACAATGGACGATGGAAGAATCATCATCAACTTGGTTCGAAAAGTAACAAAATCTGGCAACACCGAACCAGCACATAAAAGTAGAACATGTGAAATGCTAGTTTAACTTTTGTATAGGTTCGACACTACCACAAAATATGATTTTCCAGGCTGATTCCATCAGCCATGTTCTATAAATCCGAATTTTATTAGGGAAGGCCGCGATTGCCAGTATTGTGTTGCTGAAAATATTTCAATCAATGTGTCTTTTGTAGGAAAGTAGAATCTTTTTATTGATCTAAGTAGACATTGTCAATAAATATATTGCAAGATGTGCGTCTGGATCCTGGATATAAAAGTTTTTTTTTTTTTTTCAGAAAAATCTAAACCAACGCTTGGTCGATAATAAAACTTGGGTCAACTCAGAGAGAGCGAGAGAGACAGAGAATCAGTGTGTGTTAGTTGCAGTTAGGATTTAAATACAATATGATGTCTCTCAGCACCCTGATGCACATTAACGCGTCTGACAAACTAATACCAAATAAGATAAACATTCAACTAATTAATAACTCTGAAATATCTGTTTCAGGAAATGTGCATCTCAAATTACAAAGAAATAACACGTTTCACGTTATTATTCTTAATAGCTATAATTGAACTTCTAGCTGTTTCATTGGGTTACCAAGGACTCATATTGTATTCACTAACTGGAATTTTGAAATTGTGTATCAGAAAGATGATGGTCAAAATACAAGCAATTAACCTATGACTAATCAAGCAACGTTGGAATCTACCATGTACACATTTTTCAAACATTTACACAATTATCACCAAAACGAGACCAAAAAGTTAACTGAACCTAAGCAAAATGCTGAATTTTTAAAAGAACTTAGACTAGTTTAGGTCTACACCCGAAACTTTAATCACTAAAGTTAATGATCAGTTATCTAATTTACAGTTACAAGTTACGGAACTAAATAGGATACTGAATCAAAACGTTGATTTGAAACATAAAACTAACCGGTTGCTTACACTTGCAAATCAACCGGAATGTGAAGCTGTGGAACGACCTAACTTACAGGGTTCAAAGAATCGAAAAAAAAATTGAAGGTGAAATCTAAAGATGATGCAATTTTAAACCAAACACAGAGTGAAGAGAAAGATAGCGTTAACAATAAAGCTTCAAATGACCGAGGTGACGATTCTATTGATCCGTATTTGTGGTTAGATGAAATAGGTCTCTCAGACAAGAGACTTAAATCTAATTTTCAGCACCAACAAAAGAATTTTGGACGATTCGTGCGAAGTGGTAGGCTTAAAGAAGTACTAGACTTAGTACATAACTTGTAAATGTGAACCGGTGACTCGCAAGACTCTAAGTGAACTGTGACTAATGAATCAAACAATCTGTGATCAATTACATGAACTGTATCTAGATTAAACACACAAATACAAACAATTATCCTTATCTGATCTTACCTCATAGCATAGTTGAGATAAAGTTTAGTGACATAAAGTTCGTTCATATGAACACAATTGTGATTATGTTTTTTGTGCGAAGAAGTAAACAAACTTTGCTACGGCAGATAATAATGTAATTTAATTCGAACTGATGCAATATTGTTTAACAAAAGGTATTTTGTTATGTTAGATTTATTTGCATTATATTATGTTTTATGACATTTAATCAATGTAACATGTAATGTTAAGAGTAAGTTGGTACTATCAGGCACGCAGCGTTTTCTTTATTGAACAGGGGGTGAAAGCATTTACTCTTTTATGTCGAGACACTTTTACCATAGTATCTGACAACACTGTTTTTATATGAATTACGTTTCGTTCTTGTTTCAAATTGCGGTTAGCAACGTACGTTCTATGGATTACTAACCTTTCCAAAGCTAACGTGTGGAAGTCCAGCTTTATCTCACATATGGAACAAATGTAACTTATAGGATATGAACATTTAAGCCAACATTTGGGTCGAAATATATTTAAGAACGCGTGATGCCAACATGTAAACCTTCTAGTAAATGCGATACATCTATTGTATAATGAAACAAGTAAGCTGTTTGTTTAGCTATAATAAAGAATTGAATAGTTTCTTTTCTAAATGTATTAATATGCTGTGTTCTGTGGGATGCACTTTAGATTAACACTACGACTGCATTATTCTGGCTATCAATTGGTTTAGTAATTGTTCATGTAATCTCACAACATTAAGGGCTTTCTTTTATTTATAATATAAAGTCACAGCATACATATGTATTAAATGGAATTTTAAAAATTTAGTATGTAGATATCATTTAAGCAAATAAAACTAAAAAGTCCAATCCAAGCTGTTATGCACGAACAGCAGACCATCGCTTCTCGTTATGACGTAGGGAGTTGGCAACCCCCATCGTCCAGCCGGCTTATGCTGGTTGCAATCAGCCAAGAACGGCGTAGGAAACTGGCGACCCAGTCCACTCGCCGTTTGTTGGCTGCAATTAGCACTAGCAGCTAAACACAAACGCTGCACGAAAAGGAGGACCAGCAGAGAGCAATCGCCTCTTTTTTCATCTCCTCTTCTGTTGCGACTAATGCCTCCACGCAATGACAAATTATATATTTTCATTGACGATGGTCCCTGGGACCATTGGAAAGGGAGCGGAACCATTGGATAGCGCCTAGTTCTGACGCAGATTTTGGATGGTCTAGCTCGCTGAGGCTGGGAAGTGCTCCATTGGGGAGCTACCCTGAACTTTGGTCTCGCCAACACTTAGGGGAAGTGAATATCCCAAGTATCCATCAGTCGGGAGTGCAAGTGATTTCGACGCCAAGTCATTTATGACTTCGCCTCGATTTCCAGCTTGCTGACAAGGGTGATGAGGGTATGACCCGGCAGCCAGCAACAGCAGTAGGTAGCAGGAAGGTTCATCTTAAAGGTGATAAAAAACACAGCATCCTTCTAAAATATCTTTGGGTTAGTTTGGCATCAATGCAAGGAAGAATTGTAGAATAAAGAAGAGATCGAACCGGCAGACTATGTACCGTGCCCCAATGTTTCACTCAGCGTAAGTGACGGGCGAGCTACAAATACATACGGGTATGTCCAGCAAGTGCCCTTATTGTGGTGAGGAGAAATAAAACAACGGGTGGAGAAGGGAACTGATTTTATTTTATATGTCATGGAGTTCTGACGAACTCCAGAACTGCACGAAGCAGTATCATATTTATAAAAATTTGAATTCTTCTCAGAAAACCAAATGTCAAAATATACATTCAAGAGTAACATATCCCACTGTGGCTATACACTATA
>JAGDQP010042203.1:0-16623 GCA_022664845.1 Lepisma saccharinum | reverse complement strand
GAAGTGAAATAAAAGGATTATTTAAAGCAATTTAAAAGAATTAATGTAGTAATAGCGGCGATCCGTTGCAGACTTAAGCACCAAGTACTGTGAATCCTTCCTCAACCACTCTGTTCGTCTCTCGACAACTTCTAACTCAGAAACTACTAAGACAACATAAAGCATGATGCCATACTGCCTCCTGCCAAGCAATTGTTAGGAGTTATTTGAGAAAAAACTTAAGTGAACATATTGACAACTTCTTTGTAGCAATAAAGGGACATCTGCTGTCTTGGAAACAGTTTGCCGGGACAACGGGACACATGACAAAAAAAGGATAGTCCCGTTAAAAACAGGAAGTCTAGTCATCCTACTATAAAGGCCCGAAGCACCATGAATAAGAGTTAATTCAATACATTCATGGAGAGAATACATTTAACTACATATTTCTCTTGCTTCATTGAAATTAGCAGAGAACAGGTTCGCAAGACGAGTTTTCGCTCACTCGTAACGTAATAAAAATCGTCCTACCAACAGTTAGTGAACACTACGGATAATATAATTTAAGTAAATCAATCACGCTGTTTTGCATTCCGGAAAAAAATATTCAGAGCGGAGAGGCGACTTGAACCGACAAAGCTTTGCTTCGTGGTCGGCAAGCTTAACCACTACGCCACAGAGAGCGCTGCTCTATCGTACTTTCATCAGCGTTTATTAGCACAGCATTTATTAGCACACGACAGTCTTCACTTCGAAATAATATCAAACTATTATTGTGTCTTTCTTCTCACCTTCTCGTGGATATAATAGCTTATGCTACGTGATTATGCAGTGCATATGTTGTATATGTAACTTTTGTTGTGTAATGTTTTATTTGAAAGAACATTGTCTGTAATCTCAGTTGCTGGTAATACTAAGGATATGGTTTCATAGAGCCAAGAAAAATATCCCTTCTTTCCTCTGAATTTCCCCGTCAATTTCCCTATGTTGCCAAATCTCTCACTTTTGGACTTAATTTTTTTCGATCATTTCTTCATGTTTCTGTTTTTTCGTTATAATTTCATTATTAATATTTTTGTGACAAAATTTCAGGAAATATTCGTCTTTACATACTTCACGTGTTTAACAATTAAGCGAACGCCAGAATTGAAGGAGAAAAATATTATTTGTCAAAAACTGTCAAATAAAGACATGCGAAAAATTTTTTGAGCATGAGTGTACATATTCAGTATATGAAAAATAGATATATTACAGTATGTTTCAAGACTTGGTTTTGAATATTTTTAAGGTAACATATTTCTTTTTTTTTCTTTCTTTTTAATCCTTTTTTTGATCCTTTCACTTTTGTTCATGTGTTTTCGAGTAAATAAATAAATGAATGTAATACACAGAAAGATAGAAGTTGGATGTTGTAGTGGACCTGTCTGTGTTTTTTTAATACAATTTTTAGCTTACAAAGTTTTTCTAATCTTAGAAGCTAAATTAATACACTAGAAACTCAAGAAATTCAACCTGGAAAATGTGCTCTACAGACCTGGAAAACCTGGAAAAGTCAGGAAAAATGAAAATAGAAAATCCCTGGTAACCCTCTTATGTTTTCATTTCAAATTAGTCTGTATAGGGTATAGCTTCTTTGTGGATGATATTTGAAAACTCAAGGCTCATTTCCTTTTTTCTCGTAGTTGTTAATCAAGTCTGTGAGAACTGTACTTAAATCGCTTGCAACTTCCGAAAAAGAACGGCATGTGCAGTAGTTATTAGAGAAATAAAAAACAACAAATAATAGCATAGGGGTCAATCCAAGTCAGATGGTCCAATGCATGTTGCTTGACAATTTTTAAAAATTCTGATTTTTTATGTGCACCCTTACCATGTCGTTAGTTCAAAACAATCATTATTTTAATTTTAGTGACTAGGTTTCGAGTGTTAGCCATATTTGTTTTCGAAGGTGCGCCATTTGGTGGTGGTGTAAGGGGTTACCCAATGTGAAGTATCTCAGCTCCTAGTTGTTCTATCGATGTGGAACAAAACCCAAATTGGTCAACAAATTGTAAGCTACAATTCTATGTATTAGCCATTATCGTCCATGAAGTATAGCAGGGTGAAAAATAGGTTTGAAAAAGTAGGTCATTGACGTTAAAATTTCCGAGTTGAGCAGACGATTTTTGCAAGAAGGCAAATGATCAGGAAGGTGAGCTTTTCTGGATACAGAGGTCTGTTATAGAAGTGCTCATTCACCAAGTTTCAACCCTTAGACGTGTCCCCCCCCTTTTTTTTGTAGAAATTATTAAAAATGCAGAAAAGTGAAAAAAGTGCGTACTTAACACGTATATATCTCTGATGGGGGACCTGATAAAAAATATACAATTCCTCCCCATAACAGGTCTGGATGATATTATTATATACCAAAAATTAGGAGTTTCAGATTTGACTATAAGTACCTTTATTATTAACACAAAGTTATACCTACAAATAAGCATAGGCAGAAGTACGGATAACCGAGAGTTTACTGTATTAACATCATAAATCAATAGGCCGTGGACGAATAACTCTCAGAGGTTTTAAGCAAAACAAACAAGAACAAGTTTGATCCTGTTAAGAAGCAAACAGAACAATGTACATGAGAACACAGTCAGCAGGCTGCGTGTTCCAACAAGCAGAATATTGATCAGAAATGCAGCAGATGGAAATTCACCACTGGTGACTCAGTCAAATGCGTACAGCGCAAGGAGTCGGTATCATTACTGCAGTTCATTAATGACAAAATGGAATGTGATGTAGGTAAATTAATTGGTGAAGAATGTCATAAGTGTGTGTATAGGCCAGTATCAAGATGCATGACGGCACTTAGTGACTTCAGTGAAGAGAAGAAAAATCTTCTGATAATGCGAAGAAGCAGTGGCATTGTAAACATATGCAACTACCATGAAGTGAAGTTTTCTGGAAAGTATCATAATCTGTTTGGTAATTCGTGTTGCGACCCGCTAAAAATCCATAAAAAGCTATAACTAAAGGACTTTTCGAAATTTCGAGTGCACACTTATTAAAGGAAAAGAATTATGCAGTAGAGCTGATTCCTGGAAAATCATTATGTGCTACATGCTACACAAAAATCTTTGTTCTATAAGGAAAAAGCAAAAACAAAAACAATGATGATGAATCAGGAAATGAACTTGAATTTGTCCCTCCATCAGATAATATTGACGTTTTGAATGCAACGTGTTCAAAATTAGGTGTATCACCGGTTTCGAAAATAAGAAAGTTAGGTGTTGAACAGAGACCAAGAGCAATTAGCAAAAAGTTACAGCAATTGACTACAGGCTTGTTTACCTGTTCCTAAAACACGCTCATATAAATATGTACCTCTCAGTGACGGAAAAGTTAGATGTTTTCGCACTTCAATTTCTACTGACTTTCAGGAAGTAAATGTGAGAAAAGCATCCTTGCAATACCTCCAAACAGGTGACACAGTTGCGCGTATTTACGACAAAAACTATTATATTGGAATTGTTGAAGATGTCAGCACCGAACATGATAACGTGATAGTTCAATTTTACGAACCACCAGGACCACGAACTTCATTCAAAATTTCAAGAAATGACAAGACATGGGTGCTTTTCAAGAACATTTTAAGGAAGCTTACACCCACTGAGCTTACTACAGCGACTGGTCGGTGTCACACTGTCACCTCAGTTGTGTGATGAAATATCCACACTTTTTGTGGAACACACTGTTCAAATGGTAAGTAACCCAGCATTGTTCTTGTATGTTTTGCTTAACTTCTCTGTGAGTTATTCATCCACTGCCTATTGATTTATGATGTCTACACAGTAAACTCTCGGTAATCCGTACTTCTGCCTATGCTTATTTGTAGGTATAACTTTGTGTTAATAATAAGTACTAAAGGTACTTATAGCCAAACCCTCCTAAATTTTGGTATAATAATATTATACAGGCCTGTTATGGGGAGGAATTGTATATTTTTATCAGGTCCCCCACCTCCTGTGAAGTACGCACTTTTTTCACTTCTGCATTTTTAATAATTCCTATAAAAAAGGGGAACACGTCTAAGGGTTGAAACTTGGTGAATGAGCACTTCTATATCAGACCTTTTTATCCAGAAAAGCTCACCTTCCTGATCATTTGCCTTCTTGCATAAATCGTCTGCTCAACTCGGAAATTTTAACGTCAATGACCTACTTTCTCAAACCTATTTTTCACCCTGCTATACTTCATGGACGATAATGGCTAATACATAGAATTGTAGCTTACAATTTGTTGACCATTTTGGTTTTTGTTCCACATCGATAGAACAACTAGGGGCTTAGATACTTCAGATTCGGTAACCCCTTACAACACCACCAAGTGGCGCATCTTGGGGGGGGGGAATGGCTCCTACTCGAAACCTAAAGTCACTAAAATTAAAATAATGATTGTTTTGAACTAACAACATGGTAAGGTAACTGCACATCAAAAATCAGATTTTTTAAAAATTGTCAAGCAACGATTTATTCCTTTCCTGGACCACTTGACATGAATTTACCCATAGACGAAAATTAACTAACTAAATAAACTAACTTGTATGAAAGTTGATACAATCCGATAATTACTTGCGTATTCTTCGGTATCGCGCTTAATAAAGTAATAACGTTTTAGACCTTCCCGTTCTTTCTGAAAGTATAAAATGTAAGAGAAATAGTAACTATTTACAAATAAATCAGAACATTTGTGTGTGTGTGTAGTGAACATATAAAACATTTGCCAGATGCAAAGAATAACATACACATTACATGTTTACATTGGTGGTTACTATGTGTGTTTGTATAGTAACAGTGATTTGGAAAATTATGTAATGTGTGAAGTGCTCGTACCCTGTCTGTACGGCGTGCGAAGGTTATAATGGCATCGTTAAGAAACAGCAGCTCAGAGGTTTTAGAATGGAAGTAGCAGAAAGTATGAATGAAGACTCACAATTCAAAATATTAGAAAACAGTTCTGTTTTATGATAATATAAGTAGTCATTTAAGACTTTTTACCCACTGGAGCGTTCCTTCCTCTGGTCTGATGTCGAACTGGCCGCCTCGAGAGATTGAACCAGGGGCTTGGTCCTGGCACTATACTATGACTTGCCAGTACAGCGACTAAGTCTTAGCGTCTCGACTTCCTCCAAGCTCTCGATGTTCTCCATGGTACTCGAAGGACCTTGTCTTAGCATTTTATTATACTCGATGCCACTTCATACTGGACGGGGCATTTTCAGTTGGTTTCGAGAATATCTCTGTCATTGCATAATTGCTGTCATAGACATTTCTTTGCTCACTACCGACATTCTATTTCTGTGATTGTGCTACTTGGTTGAAGTCAGTGTCCGTAATCTTAAGGATATACTTTACATTTAAGACATGCTGTCATCACGGGTGGAGTATTGTCAATTTATTTAACATAACATCTTATAAATGATGTTTCTGGTTATACAATAATAAAAAACAAATCGCAAAATGACTAAAAAAAAAAAAAAAAAAAAACTGCATTTACTACAGAACCCGATTGGATCGCGAACCATCCATTGAGCATCGCTGCAAATGGGGAAAGAGAAATGTATCTCTTGCTTTATTGTTACTTGTGGTGTTTATTGTGCGCAGAAGAAGCTAGGAGGTCCTTCGAGTCCAGACTTGTTTACACTGGAAAAGCGGAAAAGTCTTGACTTCAGCAGTAAATTGAAAAAAAGAAGGAAAAAAAAACCCTTTAACATATACACATTGGCAAATTAAACCATTAACTTTTAGGTGCGTATACTGCTTCACACATAGTTCACACACAGAGTACTTGCTTACCTTTCCTGTTGATGCGAAGCAAACATACTTCTATAATTAAGCATAAGATTTTATTTTCGTATTTTTCTGCTACTTCAGTAATTTTTCCGCTTTCATTACCTGGTCACTGTTACCATTGCCAAACTCCCAGTGTAGCATAGTCTTTCCCCATACCATTCTTCTCTATTATCTTACCAATTTTTAACTGTGTATAATGTTTGTGGGCTCTATCAGGCAAAATAAGGTTGAAAAAATGTTACTTATATTATCAAGATATGCAGACTGATACTTAACACACAAATGAAAAGGTGGCATCGTTTCGTTAATGCCATGGTCAAAGCCAAGAAATAGGAAGAAGGATAGAAAAGAATGGTGATGAGGAGTTCCAAAGCTGCTAAGTGAAAGCTAGTTACGTGTATGCGCAAAAGGTTTGACTCATGTCTTTAGCTGACTTCTATCAGAAATAAATCTATTGCAACATCGTCAATATTTGCTAATTTGACGAGCTAGGCGTAATTGTAAGACGCCCTTGTATAGAAAATATTCTCCCGATATGCTGCCAAACAAGGATGATTTATAAAAATATATAAATTTGTCGGTGAAAAGTAAGTCCAGAAATCGCACCAAGATGCATAGTTACCTCGTTTTATCCCACAGAGAGATATTTTTGTCACCCAATGGGAGTTTTAATCCCAGTTTTAATTTCCGTTAGTACGTGTCGCATGCGGGAGAGAAATCGTTGCGAATTTGGGAAATATTCTTTAAAGATATGCGTCAAAACTTTTGTCAGTAGCTATACCAAAATGCAAGATAAATTTATGCATATAATGTATTGTATATGTTACGTTGTATAGGTACATTTCTACTAACAACATTCATTGATTTTACCTCACAGAGATCTATAAATGCCTTCTTTGAAGTCCAAGCAAAAGGAGGAGTCAATGCTTTACACGATGGAGGTGAACCGGAGTTAGTAATCAATTTAGAGTATGTAACAACTTTTCTCTAAGTTTTGCAGAATTAATTTATTTTGATTTAATTCAGTATTTAAATTATTTAATTTAAAAAATACGTGTATAAAATCAGGCTTCTAGATAGAAGAGGTAAAAACCGAAAAATTTGTACAGTGGGCGTAAAAAGGTTGTAAAATTTAATGAGTTGTAGGTTCTGGTTTCCCACCAGGCGCCTCCCCAGGTGGCCAATAGGGGAATGGTGGGAATCGGAAATATTCCGGGGAGGACCAAAACCAGTGCTGCTACCTTCCAGTAGAGGGATCTACAAAGGCTAGGGGAAGATAACCCCGAACAAAAATATCATGGTCAAGATTCACCATTACCACCCTGAGGCTTAAGATGAATGACATCGGCAAGACTCAGAGATAGACAGAGGACGACATCCTGAATGTCCACCTTTACTGCGAGCTTGTAGAGCTAACAACCCTACACCCTAAATCATGTCAAGAAATAGTAACAGATGGTTCACGGAATCTCCTGGGGTAAAATATTCCGGAGGTAAACTAGTCCCTCATTCGGATCTCGGACGAGAACTGCTTCTGGGGCCTCCAAGAACAGGATTAAGAAATACCTTAGAATAAGAACGTGGAAGGTACGAACGTTATACAAAGCGGGCGTTCTTCAGGTGGCGGTACGCGAGACCGAGAAGTACGAACTAGACGTATTAGCGATACAAGAAGTCCGGTGGAAGGGTCAAGAAAGCATTCGACAGGGCGAGTACACTTTCTACCACGGGGGAACACGATTGAGGAACAGGATTTCTCATTAAGAACACCATCCTTCCGGTGGTTCAGAATATAGAATTCGTAAACGAAAGACTATGGTACGTTACGATACGTAATCGATGGGGCAACACGGTTTTATTAAATGTGTAGGCTGCGACCGAGGTGGCTAATGATAACGACAAATATGTATTTTACAAGGAGCTAGAAAGATTGTTTGACCGATTACCTAACTATATAAAGGTAAGCAAGAAAGTTCTGTCGCTTTTTCACCCACCACCTTCGAACATCGATATGTCACCTAAGACGTACCTGGAAGATCAAAAATAGTCCCCATCAGCATCGACGACCTTCTGCCAACGTTCTGGAAGGCCATGGATTCCATCGCGGTAGAACTTGGTGGGCCGTGAAGCGAAGAAGGTATCAAGTGCATTTTGCACCTCTACAAGGGATTTTAACTGGCGTCCTCTAAGGTGATTGTCCAAGGAATGGAACAGGTGGTAATCGGACGGTGCAATGTCCGGGGAGTATGGCGGATGTAATAGTGTTTCCCATCCAAGACGTAGAATGGTGTCTCGGGCCATCCTAGCCACGTTAGGCTTATCGTTGTTCTGTAACAGGAGGATCCCTTTTTCGATTCAGAAGTGCTGGCTCCAGAGTTTTTTTGAACACGGCTCAACTGCTGACAGTACATAGTTGCATTGATGCTCTGACCAGCTGGTAGCAGTTCCCGATGCACGATGCCGCCACCAAACACACAGGAGGACCTTCTTCTGGTGCAGTGCTGGTTTCGGCTGTTTTGGAACCGGTTCATGGGATGCTAACCAATGATGACTGCGCCGTGGACCCACTTCTCATCACATGTCAACACCCTGTGCAGAAATGGCTCCTTCCTCAGACGAGACAGCAAAGAAACACAGGTGTCTGCTCGCGTTGCCTTCTGGCCCGGAGTCAAATCATGTGGGACCCATCGACCCAACTTGTAGTGCTTCCCTTGTTGATGGTGGTGCTGCCGAATGGTTTCTCCACTCACTGAATTGTAGTCCCAGTTCCTCACATGTCTGGCCACTGTTCGCCTCAATTGCTGCCTGAAGATCTTCATTTGGTACCTGTGTTGGTCTTCCTGCACGTGGTGCGTCTTCGAGTGTTTCGTCACCGTCCTTAAACTTTGTAAACCACCGCTGCACTGTCCACGTAGTCACGACACCCTCACCAGAGACCTGGCATATCTTCCGCCCCGCTGCAGGTGCGTTTGACCCCAGTTTAAACTCGTACAGCATACACGCTCTGTGGAGGTCCCATGTTCACTCTGTCCTTCCGCACGTTCACGGTGTAACTGAACTGCCACAACCAGGTAGTATGTTGGCTATACCCACACCAACAACTGACCTTCGCCTGATCTTCATTCGCATTCAACTCACGGTGTGAGGGCCAATTGAACACAGACCTCTACAAAAAGCGACAAAATTTTCTTGGTTCCCTTTATAATACGAAAATTCTGTGGGTGATTTCAACGCTAAGGTAAGTAGGGAGTAAAAATATAGACCTACTATAGGCAAATACAGCCTTCACGAAAAGCAACAGGTATAAAGAAAGACTCATAACTTTCGCGATTTCGAAAAACCTACTAGTAAAGATCACGTACTTTGAACAAAAAGATATGGGTATCTCCGAATGGCAAAACTCTCAACCAGGTTGATCACGTATTAGTAGATAGACGAAGACACAACAACATAATGGACATTAGGTCTTACAGAGAAGCGGAAGGTGACACCGACCACCAGTTAGTCATTACAAAAGTGAGGGAAAAGTTATGCATCGCGAACAAAGAAGGCAAAGAATCAAAACAACTTAAATTCAATAATAAACGATTAGATAATCAAAGCGTAAAAGCAGACTACCAACTCGAAATCTCAAATAGGTTCTAAATCTTAGCCGACTCGAGTAGTAATAAAGATGAAATTAATAGTGAAATTTATGTAAGATGTGGGAGGCAATTCGTGATACAGTGAAGGGTGCAGCGAACAAACGTGTAGATAAAAAGAAACAGCAGAAAAACAATCCTTGGTTTGATGAAAAAATTTTTAAGCTTCATGAGGAACGAAAACAAGCAAGACAACGATGGCTAAGTAATAAAAATGAAGCAAATACGGACTACTACAGTGACGCGAAACTGAACGCCACACGCGTGTTCAGACACAAAAAGCGAGAATATCTGACGCAGAAGATTCAGGAGAAAGAAGAAAACGGCAAGACAAGTAATATATGAGATCTGTACAAAGAGTTAAACTCATTAAGGAAAGGTTACCAGCCTAGATTAGGGATGATTAGAAATGAACGCGGAGACCTTCAAGCGGATCTGACCAAAAATATCGATATGTGGAAAAATTATTTCGAAAAACTTCGTAATGTACAGAACGGAGAACAGAGAAATTTAAAACTATACAGCAGAACCGTGGATACCCGAACCTATCGAGATCGAGGTCGAAATATTGATAAAGAAATTGAAACATTTCAAATCACCGGGAATATACAATATTCCAGCCGAATTAATTAAAGCTGTAGGAACGGCATTAATCAAGGAACAGTATAAATTGTTGATATGGGGAAAGGAGGAGCTTCCAAAGGAATGGAAAACGTCAATAATAGTTCCGGTTTATAAAAAAGGCGATATGTCGGACTGTAAAAATTACCGCGGAATCTCATTACTCCCAACATGTTATAAAGGACTGAGTAATATCTTGCTAACTCGCCTAAGCGTATACGTAAATGAAATAATTGGAGATCACCAATGTAAATTTAGAAGAAATAGAACCACGTTGGACCAGATTTTTTGCCTTAAGACAAATCGTAGAGAAAAAGTTGGAATTCAGTGAGAGAGTTCACTAGTTATTCATTGACTTTAAGAAAGTATATGACTCTATCAAAAGGGGAAAAGTATTACATTTTTGTACGATTTGGTTTTTACCAATAGACCTTAAAATTGCGAAAATAATACCTGGAAATTTCAGGGATATTCAGTTCAGTATCTTTGTAGGAACCCCGGTGAGTGTGCAAAACAGAACAAAACCAGGGTGTCTAGCAGTTGGGAAAATCGGGAATTTGTCTTAATTAAAAATTGGTCGGGAAATCTGGAAGTTTGGAAAAAAGTCTGGAATTTTCTAACAAGTGTTTCGTGTAGAGTATTTGGAGTAATTACAATCGAAGTCGAATCAGAATCGTTCAGAATAATTATAGTTCATTCAACCAATGGATCCACCCAGAGGGGGCCAAAGAACGAGATTTAAGGAAAACAGTAGCTATTGGTTGCAAGGTGTGTGACGTCACTGTACGGACCGTGAGCGTGTATACATAAGCAAGAGCATAAAGAACAGTGGATATAAAAAAGTGATATTGTACCTAATGTTTTGTAGCGAAAAAGTTTATTAATTTTTGTTATATCTGTTATAATTGAATGTTATATATTTTATGTTAAGCGTTTCCAGGTAACTTAAATTTAAAGAGTTGGGCAATATTTTCATAAATAATTAAACTTTCAAAGACCAGTTGTTTTAGTGTAACTGCAAACCACGTGATTGCAATTTCTTACATTGCTATGAAGTATGTCGGTTTTGAGTATTACGAAGTAATTATGAAGTGTCAGTAACTAACCATAGGCAGTCACTTCTATGCTCGTTCCATAACTAGAACAGCGGTTTTTTTTTAGTATTTAGCTCTGTATTAATATATTTCTTTGTTAGGTTGTGCATTCCACTCCCTTAAATGTAAGTAATGTTCGAGTCACTTTTATGTTATAGTCAAACAAAAAACCAGAAAACTGACTTAACTTCTCTCAGATGTATCCCAGGTTGCAGTAGACAATTAATATTCTATGTAGGCCTATCCACATTCTGATTATACATCTATACATACACAAGTTTCGTTAGTACGTTTAGAGTGGGCTGTATACATACATAGTCCTGATCGCTTTATGAAACGTTACGTCATTTGGTCCACCATAAATATTACTGTCGGCAAGGTTCTAGATCGCTGGCCCGCACTTGAAGTACAAGGGTTACTTCGTTAAATAATGGTCTTTACTAAAATTTATAGCACTACCACAGGTTACTAACTTTAGTTCACGAATGTTGTTTATGTCCTTGCACTCCTAAAGGGGACCAGCGTTCTAGAACCGTCCCGACTTGAGGTTGGGTGAAGCTAGGTTAGTTTGCTTTAGAATAAGTAAATTAAAGTTAGTTACGGTGTGTGAAGAATGCTACTTAGGGCCTCTTTGGCCCTTGTACTTAAGAAAATACTAGAATTCTTAACGTTACACATCTTGTAGATCAGTTTTCGTAACGCTTGCATAGCTTTTGAAGGTAATTTAAACATTCTGATTGTTGTAGAGATAAGTATTTAAGAAAAATGGCACAGGCATACTTCAGAATGAAAATACATGTACAGTTTTATCACGTCTGTTTATAAGCAATGGCTGTTGTTCGGTAAGTGGACCTCTTTATTTTTCTATGTTGTTAGATTAGATTAGTATATCATGGTTCCCACTCACCTGGAAAACCTGGAATAGTCAGGGAATCCAGCTTAGCACTAAAAAGTCCAGGAAAAGTCAGGGAATTTGATAACTTATTCTTTGAAGTTCATTTAGCTACAGCAGTCATTTAATGTTAGATCGTTTTTAAAATTACTTGGAGGCTAATGTGCCAGCCATGAAGCAATTTAAGAAAAGAATACAGTGAGATATTTTGATGTATCTTTATTTTCATGTAACTATGATCTTTATTTTCCCATGGAATTATGATATATATACAAAATGGGGTCCCTGGAAATTTCTGCGTAGTGACCTGGAAAATGTGGAAAAATCAGGGAATTTGATCTTGGCAAATGAGTGGTAACCCTGTATATTATATTTGCTATTTTCACTGGTTTTTAATAGACAAATTCAGCAGCCCGCTTACCGAACCAACTCCTAAGCAGTATTTCTAGTGCGTTCCAAAAGTAATTTTTAAGTATTGGAACTCAGGTCCAAAAGTTCATTATCTAAGAAGTATAACGGGCAGATTGTCAGTATCGAGTTATTTATGTTAGTACGATAGCTCCACCCCTATTGGCCGCGCCCTCGACCCCTCTCCCTTAGAGCTCACTATTTGCTATTACGGTTATTTGACTTTCCTCCTCTCTGCTTCAGTGTATACTTTTGACTAATTCCGTTACGACCTGCCATCTTTTCTTGACTATAAAACATAAAAACAAGCATATTGACTTGCGACGTTCGTTTTAAGTTTCCGTAAGTTAGTTTACGTTATGTTCGAGCTGAATTAGGATAGCGTTCGTTTACGTAACCGTGGGATAGGTTACGTACTAGTTTGTCTAAACTATTTTTTTTGCTGCCTTAGGTCAGGCTAGTTAGGAATTTTGCTTTTAGCTTTCTCTTCGGCAATGTTCCAAGTTCCAAGACATGCTCTTCTGATAGATTTGATTCATGGAGCTGTACTTACGTATTTCCATTGCCTACATAGGGATACTTCTTAACTATTACCGAACATAGTCGTGGACGTGCCGCCATGATTTATCTTTTATATTTTCAGAGTGACGTACATGATGCCCTCAGCGAAGTTTCAAGAGAAGTGGAAAGCTTAATTTCCCTGGGTAAAAGAAGGGAAGACGAAGTTAACTGCAGAATGTGTGTGGTGTAACACTTCATTTTCGTATGGTACCATGGAACGTACTGCGCTTATTAGTCATTCCAAGAGCAAGAATCATCAAATGCTTACAGTGACTCGACAGAGACTTTCACAATGACGTATCATGTCCCAACAAAATCTTCAAAAACTACAGAAAGTTCAGTTATTTCTGCGTCAGCATTGCATGAACCTGCTACCAGCACAGATCCTCTTCCATGTTCATCAAGCGAGACATGCTTTCCTACTAGTACTTCGACCCTCGACAAATATAAACAAGGATAGTGTCTCAGAAGCAGAGATTTTGTGGTGTATATACGCGGTGATTAATCACAACTCTTTACGCAGTGCTGAAAATAGTGTTGTCCACCAGAATGTTTCCACAGTGCAATTGCTAGAGACATGAAATTACACAAGGACAAAGTGTCATATAGCATCTTGTATGGATTGTGTCCATACTTTCAACATTAACTTAAAATCGTTGTTACAAGAATGCGAACAGTATGTCGTTGGATTCGATGAAAGTTTAAATCGTGTTGCACAAAGAACTCAAATGGATGCGAGTGTACGCTTCTGGGACGATAGCAATAACAGAGTCAGAACACGGTATTTGAATTCTGTTTTTATGGATCATGGTGCAGCTACAGACCTACATGGGTTTGAGAATGATTGCAGTCAATTGAGCCATCTAAGCTTTTGTAAATTTCAGTGGATGGGCCAAACGTAAAGTGGTCACTTTTAAGGCTCATTAAAGAGGAGCGTTGTGCCTCCCTTGGTACAGATGCTGCACGACTTCTTGAACTTGGCTCATGTGGTCTTCACGTTGTTCACGGGGCTGTTAAGACTGCCATACAAAGAACCGGATGGAATTTGATTTCTCTTCTCAGAGCATTGTATAACTTGTTCGAAATGGTACCAGCAAGGTGTGCCCAGTATTCTGAAATAACAGGTTCGTCATTGTTTCCTCTTCTATTTTGCCATATTCGATGGATAGAAAAAGCTAAGGTATCAAGGCGAAGCCAAAAAATATTACACAATGTGAGAAAGTATGTTGAGACTGTTAAAGAGTACAGACAAAGAACCCAACTGTAACAGCTTCAGAGTAGTAGCTGCAAGTTTGAGCGATAAGTTGCTTCTTGCAAAATTAGCGTTTTTTCAATCCCTTGCTGAGGATTGTGAGCCTTTTCTGACTGAATCCCCTATGACTCCATTTTTGTATGGTAGCCTCCCACAATTATTAAAGTATTGATGTCATGCTCCGTTAAAACGGATATGATGGAGAGGAAGAGTATCCATGGGATTGATGTTATGGAGAAGAATGAAAACATCTATGTAATACGTATCAAGGAAATTGACCTTGGCTATGCAACTAGGTCAGCACTGAGGAAATATGAATAGAAAATGTTGTAGTTTCGTAGACAAGTTCGTGAATGCTATCAGCATTAGGTCTTTAAGCTGCAGCAGATGTCTCCGTTAAAATATTCCCTTAGAAAAGCACTGACAATTCTTAATCCTTCAGCTGTTTCTCATTCACAAGAAGAAGCTGTTGAACAAATGAGGGCAACGTTCGAAATTTTAGTGCAGGGTAATGTTTCAGCGTTCCATACAGAAAAGGCAGACAGAGAATACAAGGCTTTAGTAGGTCAGACACATTTGCGGAAGAAAATGGAGTCGTACAAAAGAAGTGAACACAGACTTGATGACTTTTGGATGAGCGTATTATCACCAAATGAAGTATATCTAAGATAGTAAAGATGTGCCTAATTCTTTCACGTGGTAGTGCAGCCTTAGAAAGAAGATTTTCCATAAACTCTTGTTGGAAATAGTAGTTGAAAATTTGAAAGAGGATTCTTTAGTCGAGCAGCGCGTAGTTTATGATACTGTAAATGAAGCTGGTGGCGTACAGGACTTGTCTATCCCAAAACAGATGATACTTACAATGCGAAATGCATACGCACGATTTAAGGAAGCCGAAGAACACCGCAGGAAAGTGATGTCAGAAAAAGACTGCAGAGCCGCTGAGAAAAGAAGAGCACAGCAAAAACTGAAGGAGCTTGAAGTAAAGAAACAGAAAATCGTAAATCAGTTGTCGGAAGAAGTCGCTACCATAGAAAAAGAAATGAAGAAGTTGCGTGATTAGGTTACATGCTGAAAACTGACTTTGCTTTACCGGTAATGGACACTCTCTGCGTTGCATAGCAAATCTAAGTTATAGTTGGTTTGGCCATGTATATGTTTGAAACATTTCGTAATATATAATAGTGTAGACCAACAAAAGTATTGGTTCTTGTAATTCCATGAATGAAAGACGAAAGGTTTTTCCTTAATCACTTACTTAACAGAATTCATGGGAGAGTATGTGCTACCATGGAGCATAGCTTCATCATCATGTTAGAAAAGTCAGATGAAACCAATGACGTGCGAATCATATTCAGTGACATCAGAAAATACTATATTAAATTTTCCCATGTAGGTGAAATGATTCCCACCCTTAAGAAAATTTTATTTACATTTCCCCAAGAAAATAGAAGAAAGTTGGAGATTAACTGTCTCTGTTAATGATAGGGATCTCAACAAGTCATTGTTTTAACTGTTACCATTTTTTAGCAAAGGTCACTAAAAGTTACAATCTTGAAGACGAAGTAACTAAAAGTCACTTTTTTTAGGTAGATTTCGAAGAAAATATACCTATTGAGATCGGTAAGATATGAAAGTGTGTGTGTGTGTATATATATATATATATATCATCATCATCATCATATTCAGCCGTTTTCTATCCACTGCTGGATGAAGGCCTCCCCCTTTTCTTTCCACATATCTCGGTCTGCTGATATCCTCATCCATGTAGCTCCTGAAAAACGCTTGATTTCATCTACCCATCTTACATTTGGACGTCGTCTCGGTCGTTTCTTTTCTCTAGGAATCCACTGTAGTACATTTGTCGTCCACCTTCCATCTGTTCGTCTAGCTATGTGACCGGCCCATCTCCACTTCATCTTCTTCGCAGTCTTGATTACATCCTCTACCTTTGTTTGTGCGCGAATCCATTCATTTCTCTTCCTGTCCCTCCTGGTTATTCCTAGCATGCACCTCTCCATTGCTCTTTGTGTGACTCTCAATCTTTGAGTCGTTTGCGCATTCAATGTCCAAGTTTCGCACCCGTACATCATTACAGGTAAGACACATTGATTATAAACTTTACGCTTCAGACACATTGGAAGTTTGCTTTTGAAAATAAAGTGTAGTCTTCCAAAAGAACTCCACGCCATTTTACATCTTCTATTTATTTCATCAGTCAACTTTGCATTCGATGTTTTAAGCTGGCCTAGGTAAACATACTCATCAACTATGCCTATTGTCTCTCCGTTAATCTTCACTTCCTTCTTTGCAGCATGTTGGTTGTACATTACTTTTGTTTTAC